>JAOXYA010093677.1:0-11029 GCA_028565675.1 Sorex palustris
GATAATTCAAATGTAGCCCTGTTAAATAATATATGAAAAGCGGAGTTCTGGATTCATACCAGTAGTGCTCAGGACTTACTCATGCATCTGTGTTCAGGAATCACTCCTGGAAGCTATTGGGATGTGGTACAAGGGATCAAACCCAGATCCCATGTAGTATATGGGATCAAGCCTGGGTCAGCAGCAATGCAAGGTAAGTGTCCTTCCTGCTGCACCGTCTCTGATTTCAGGTATCTGTTTCTACGCCTATAATTTGTTTATACATTTACTGGATACTGACTCTCATTCAAAAATCTAGAGACCATATAAAAATTTTAAGTTTTGGTTTCTCTCATAAAAGGAAACTCTTTGGAGTCCTCATTCCCAATTGACCAAAAAGAACCAGAGCTAAATGACTGCATGAGGTGACTTTGATGGCAAATGCATGCTCTTTTGGAAAGTGACCCTAAGTACTCTTATTCATTTCCTCTCAGCCAAGTTCACTCATATTCTTTTCATACTTATGTGTATTGGGCTTCAGAACACAGCTCAGATTAACTGAATTTACTGTATTATCAAGCCTCTGTGCATCTGCTCTTTTTCTTTGGGGTCTGTTTAAGCTTTTCTTTTCTTGCAGCCAGAGGTCACCTGAGCCCTAAACTTCAAACTCCTTCACAAATGTCAGATGAATAGTATAACTTCCATGTCTAGACTATCATTACTTATGGGTCTGTCTTTCCTCTTCATGGGTTTAGTGAGTCCATGAGAGCATGTATTCCCTTCTAAACCAGACCCTAAGGCTGGGGCAGTCTGAGGTCTGTGACTAATGGAAGTAACTGTGAGACATGAAATTGAGGGAAGCCTCCAGGACTTGAGGGTTGCCTCCAGAAACATCCAGAAAAACTACTAGACCTCAGTTTTACTGTCTCAAAGAGATGATTCTGCAACAATAAGAATTAGCTTGAAGTAGACCTTTCCCAGTCCGGCCTTCAGATGAAAGCATATCCCCATGAGCACTTTGATTACAGCCTTGTGAGGCCACCAAGACGAGATCTGGCTCAGCTGTGCAGATTCCTGGACACTGATGTAATAAATGGGTGCTGATTTAAGGTAATACGGATGTGGAAACTTGTTCTGTGGCAAAGAATAACTAATGACAATAGGAGGAGAAAGGAAAGAAAATCACTTCCATGGAAAAGTGATAAAATATCCCAAACCTACTGACCTAATATAATAATGAATTGGATCTGGAGCAATAGTATAGTGGAAGAGGCACTAGCCTTGCACTCAGATGACCTGGATTTGATCCCCGGTATCTTATATGATCCCCCAAGGTACTTCCAGGAGTGATCCCTGAGTAAAGAGCCAGGAGTAAGCCAGGAGTATTGCCAGATGTGGCCCCAAACCAAAATAATAATAATAATAATAATAATGAATTATTTTCTAAAATTGGTTAACTGGTGAGGTGTTGGGAGATCAGTGATGAGGCTACACTGAGGGGACTGGCTACCTCATTCTAGGGTTTTTCTTCTCATGGTTTCTAACCTTTTAGGATTCTTCCGTGGGTTCTTTCTTCCTAGTCTAGCAGTCTTGACCTTCTCCATTGTAACAACTGGGTTCCAAGAAAGGGAAAGCTGAAGGAAGTGGGGCAGAGGCCAGAAAACTCTTGTGGGTATCATTTTTCAAAGCTACCTACTCAAGGCAACTGCTTAATAAACCATTTTAGGATGAGTGGGCAAAAGGAATGCATTATGGGTGATTTAACTATGAGTCTATGAAGGCGGCATCATGATTGCGTATACAATGTGTCCCTTGCCAGCATTTTATTTCTTAGAGTAGAAATGAGGAGCTATTTATTCATTTATTGAATGCCATTTACTTTTGCATAATATTCACTGGTTAATGGCTTGATGGCAGCTCTTCCATACTTAGAATAAAATATGAACACCTCAAACATGAAAGGGACTCAGTCCAGAAATAAAACTGCCTACCTCTTAAATAAGAAAAATGATCATATCTGCTATCTGTGCCATCACTCTTCCAAGTGAACTAAAACAAAAATTATGAATGTGCTGATCATTACCTCCTCTGATACGCAAGGCAGAGAGGCCAGAGCTGGATGGGTAAGAAAATGTTGCTGGATTGATTTAATGAAAGGGCTGGCAAACTATGGCCCAGGAGTAGTTGTCAACTTTGTGTGACCCTTGGGTTGTAAATGATTATTTTTTTAAGTGACAATTTTTTTAAGTTTTTTTTTAAACCCAAGGAGAAGATATGCTATGGTACTTGAAAATTGCATGCAATTTAAATATCTTTGTCAATACATAAAGCATTGTAGCACAGCCATATCCAGTTGTTTACATGTTGTCAGTGGCCAATGGCAAATTGAATTGTTGTGACAGATACCATCTGGTCCACAAAGTTGAAATATTTACTACTTAGCCCTGAAAGAATAGGTTTGCCAACTCCTGATCAAAAGGAGATTTGGAAGAAATTTAACATCAACCTGTATATTGCCAAAAGTTCGATGCCCTGAGAATTTTATGAATGGGTTGAATTTAACAGGAGTTGGTAGGGACAATTTCTTCCTTCCTTTCTGTTGCTATATTGCTACTTGAATAAATACGACAGCCATGCTAGTCTAAGGTGGAGAGTGTAAGAGTGGGGATGGAAATACTTCTCTGTATGCTGAACATCTCTATACTCCTTATTCCTTCATCAGGAAGTGATACTTTATTCTGCCCTGAGAATTTCTTTCTTTCTTTTTTTTTTTTTTTTTTTTTTGGCTTTTGGGCCATATCTGGCAGTGCCAGGGTTTACTCCTGGCTCTGCACTCAGGAATAACTCCTGGCATTTTCCTTTCTACTTCAGCACTGCTGCTCTTGGGCAAAGTGGGGACATGGTTGTTCAGAGATAGAATAGCACTGTAGCACTCACTATCCTGTAGCACTATTCTCCCGTTGTTATCGATTTGTTTGAGCAGGCACTAGTAACGTCTCCATTGTGAGACTTGTTGTTACTGTTTTTGGCATATTGAATTCGCCACGGGGAGCTTGCCAGGCTCTGCGGTATGGGCAGGATATGCTTCGTAGCTTGCTGGGCACTCCAAGAGGGATGGAAGAATCGAACCCAGGTCGGCCACATGCAAGGCAAATGCCCTACCTGCTATGCTATTGCTCCAGGCCCCAGAGATAGAGTATGCTGCAGTAATGTCTGTGAGCTTTACCTCAAGATCATATGTAACTGTCTCTTGATCTACTTTCATGGCTGTGACAAGAGAAAGTGGTAGAGGGTCACCACTTTATGACACTGGATAGCAGAGGGGAAAATTCTGGAGTTAGATCTCAGAAAGCCAGAGATTCCAAGTTTTTATTTCTGTTAAAGGTATTGTTGTACTCCCTGTCATTGAGTTTGGATCAACCCACCCATAGGTGATTACTTTTACTCTGCCTTGCTGTCTACTTTTTGGGGCCTATTAGCAGTGCATGACATCTGGCAGTGCTCCGGGATTACCTCTGACTCTGTGTTCATGGATCACTCCTAACAGTGCTCAGGAAGCATTTCAGTGCCAGAGATCATACCAGGGTTGCATGCGAGGAGAAACCATTAACTCCTGTACTATCTCTCTATCTCTCTGGCTCTTGCTTTCTACTCTAGAGAATGAGATTTGCTGGTTATAATCCTAGTAGAGTCTGCATCTTAAAGTGCTCCTGTTGTCTAGGTGTACAGTGTAGGCAAGGACTTTCTGCACCTGCCTGATGTCATGGCACAGTGTGTCCTTCTTGGTGGTCTGTGGGGAGCTGACCAGCAGCACTAGGATATTCACCTGATTCTCCTTCTCTGAGTCTCCCACAATAATGGGGTTTTCTGAACCTACATCTATAAAATACAACTAACGAGAAGTAGTTCTTCATGAATTTTGATGTCAAGTGCTATCGTAAGTGCTTGTGGGTGTTTAATATGCACAGAAACTCCATGGCAGGGCTCTATTGTTATCTGTTCCTCCCAAATGAGAAAACTGAGGCAGTAAGAGCTACCTGACTACTTTAGTTCTTGTAACGATCAGGAAACGTAGATGACCATCCTGGAGGTGGAATATGGAGACCAGGCCTTGACCTGGGAGGAAACACTTGGAGATAATTAATGGTCCTAGGTCAGAGAGAGAGCAGTGTCTCTGAGACAGGGACTGGGGGCAGGAATGAAGCATTTTCTTGGAAAGAAAACGGAAGAGCAACAGAATGTCAGAGGCTTAAGGACCTCAGGACCCATTGGAGCTGCAGACAAAGAGCATTAGGAGGATAAATGTGGCCTCAGGACGAAGTTGTCTGGGTATTATTAACTGAAGGATTGGGGTCCTCAAAGGCGAATGAACTACTTCCGTCACTGGCATGCTATGTGCTTCAGTGTCAGTTACCCTCCGAGCCAAGGCAGAGCCAGCAGCTCAGAGGCCTTAGAGAGACACTCAGAACTCAGGGTCCTGAAGAATCTTCCGAGGCCTGAGGAAGGAGCCATGCAAAGAGGGGTGGGACCGAGGCAGCTCTTGGTTTGGGGGAAGAAGAGTGGTTTGGGACACTGATGGAGATGGCTCTTATGAGCTGGGCTCTCTGGATCTCCAAACAAGGCCACTCAAGAAGTCTCCTGGGGTTTTATTCAAGATAGTGAAAGTTTAAGGTCTGCCTCAGGAGCCCTGGGTACTGGTGGAAGGCTCAGGAAAACCGTCCATTCTTCTCTCTCCACCAGGTATATGCCACTTTGGAGTGCAGTTTTCTTTGTTGTTAATACACTGGAGGGGACATATAATAGTGTTAACATGTGTGCTCTTTGTACCAAGTTACTGTACCTCCATATCACCGAACTGCCATGACACTCCACCACTGCCCTTCTGTCTCTCCCAGTCCACCAACCTTTCCCTGCAGTCCTCCCAGTTGGATCAGAGATTTTAATCAGAGTTGGGATTTATCCTCTTAAGAAACCAACCTTAAAAAATCTTAAGCAGTTTGGAAGGAATTTTGCTTCTTCCCTCTCTCCGACTCTCACCCCTTATCCTCCCTTCCTCCCCAAATACTTTGTTCCCTTGTCTGACTTTTGAATGGTTTTACTTCAGCTTCTTTTTTGAGCCGGTTAAGAGAAAACAAGATTTATTGAAGAGGAAACAACTGGGAAGGAATTAAGGTCATGCTCTGCAAGAAAGGCCTCAAAGTACACCTCTCTCCACCAGATCACCCCTAGTCCGGCTCAGACTGTTCCTCATTGCAGAGAACCAGATTAGAGCAGGGGATTGAGGGTTACTGGGGATGTCAGCAGTCAGGGGAAGCAGAGGAATGGGGGTAGCCATTTAGGGGGTGTGGTAATTCATTCCTCCAACAGATATTTCTTAGAAGTCCACTCTGTCTCAAACCACTGTGTGAGAACCTAGGAATGGAAGGTTGAAAAGTACATTCCAGGGAGAGATCCCTGAATGCATATTACAGATAACAAGTGAAAAAAGGGCCAATGAATGGGTAAGTCTCCTGACTGAGAGGAGGGGCTGAGACAGGGAGTGGGGAAAGCCTCTCTGAGGAAAACCTGTCTGACTGGTGCAGCTGGGCAGGGAAGTAGTGGGGATATGTTAAAAGGCCCTAAGGAGGTGAAGTTGGGTGTAGTTAGTAGGACTGACATGACCTGTGGGAGACTGGTGGGACATCAGGGGCCAGATCCTCTGCTTTTTTATTGGAACAGAGGGAACTTGGATTGTAATTTTAAGGTAGTGAGGGATCTTTGTGAGGCTCCTATACAGAGGAGAAGTGAACTCTTGCTCTCCAGAATCCTCTCTCACTTCCTGGAAGTATTTGGAGGTCTGGGGGAATCGATGTCAAAGGTGTAAGGCCTGGTCTGTGAGCTGTTCTGGTCTTGATTCTTCTCATAACTGATTATAAAACCAGGGGCCTAAGTATTAGACTTCTGTTCATTTCCTGTTTTATGTCCTACAACTGTTTCAAGACAGCCCTGTTTCTTACTACTCTTTTATTTCACTCTTCACTTGGTGGTAACACATTTCTCTGCTCTCTCCTTCTCTCCTTCCGTGACTAAAGTCACATGTTAGCTGGAAAGTTTTGGGTGAGTTTGTGTCGTGCTGTGTTCTTTAAGGGGAGATAAATCCTGAAGCTGTCTGAGGAAACTAGTAGGAAGGAACATTCATTTCTCCTGGTCAGTCAACGATATGACAGGAAAAGACATTTCCAGTCACCGTGGTGAGCGCTAATGCAGCCTCTCCTCAACGCTGAAGGGAGAGTTGAAACGGTTCGCTGTTTCATGGTTTATTTTTAATTACTTCTGCTGGTATTAGACATTTTGTGAGTGTGACAAAGAGAACACTATGAGACAAGTTACGAACAAGGTTCACTGAGGTGTGGCTGCTTGCCACTGAAAATCATTTCATGTCAGGGTTTAAGATCCCGTCGGCCCTTCCTGTTCCTGCTGCTATAAGTGCTTCTTCTCTCCCTGGCCTCCATGTTGGGGGGCTTTGGCCACCACCCAGGCACTAAAATTTTCAGAAAGCAGTGTGAAAGAGAGTGCACCATGCCTAATGAACCCCACTGCCCTCCATAATTGGCTATCCAGGAGTCACTCATTAGTTCTGGGGCTTTCCCTATTATCATATTTCACTGCATAATTGTTGCAGAGTTTTGTTTGTTTGCTTATTTGGAGGCCTCTCATGGTGGTGCTCAGGGAAGCTCAAACCCTGGCCTCCTACATGAGCTCCAGTCCAGTGGACTAGAGATTTCCGCCTCTTACTACAGATTTTATGCTTAGATATTTGTGTGTGTGTGTGTGTGTGTGTGTGTGTGTGTGTGTGTGTGAAAATGGGGTCGAGTCATTTATGTGAAGCTTTTCAAAGACAAACATGTCAGTATTACTTGAAAACAGGACCCAGTTGTTATGTGATGGTGATGCTTACTCAGTCAAATATACTACTTGCTTCAATTCGTTGAGTTCTTAGGTCTTTATAGGTAAACACTTCTATGGCCATTCTTAAACATGCGAGGAACTGAAGTTCTTGGCAATTGTCACTGGATACAGAGCCCCTAACTATGAAGCAGGGTGGGAGGAGGGGGATGTTATCTCTGATCCTAAGCCACATCCCCAAGCCACCGCAGGCTGGGACACTGGCCTATGGAGGACTTAGTAAAAATGGTTACTGGGTTTTATTATCTGCAGGTGCAGCCTTGAGATTGGCGTTTCTATAGACCGTTCAGAAGCATACTTTGCATCTCAGTGTTCTGAGGTTTTTGTATGTGCCTTCCCATGTTTGTCCACACTGGAGTGAGCTGAGAAATGCCACTCAGCACAGTCATAGTCTGTGCATCAGGCAATGACCAGTTAAAGGCAAAACCTTATAGTTACTTTAACAGAGATAGTTAAGAATAATGGAACCAGGAATGAGTGACTTCTGACCATGCCCCCCCCCCCATATTTCCGGCATCTCATCAGTCATACCCACAAGACACCTCTGGCTTAATATCATCAACGGCCATGATCCAGAGACTCATTGTCCTTCTTTCTCAGAAGAGAGCATAAAACTACACTGCCATAGCCTTGCCTCCAGACCCCATGCCAGGCTATTTCATTTGGGGTGCCCCGGAGAGTGGGGCAGGTGAAGCTCCTCTCTGTCCCAAGGGACCCAGTCCTGGCAGCCTAAAATCTCCAAAACTCACAGAACTCAACCTCTGCCATGCTCACGGCAGCTCTCTACATGCTTGGGCTGAGCCTCACCCATGAGTAAACCTATTCCTGGACATCTCATACCTCACACCACTAATACTCCAAGAATAATACATCACATTTGATGGGTTTAAAGTAGAAGGCAACCAACCTTAGAAGGAAATATATTTTTATGGATATATATGTATATATTTATATAAATATATATATGTAAGTATAACTATATATCTAGATATATATCTAAGCACAAGGCTCAATCCTTAACAACATATTGGTAATCTCTTATAGAGGGTTTAATGACCCCTGAGTGAAATAAAAGAACCCTCACACACTCTCCTGTAAGGAAAGTTTTTTTGGAACATATTATTTTTATTTATTTATTTTTTATGTAGGAGTACTACTATTTATTCAGCCACTGATTAGCTGATTGAATTGGGCATGAACTCCACCTTACTTTTTTTTTCATTTTTTATCATTTTTTTAATTGAATCACTGTGAGAGCAGTTACAAAGCTTTCGGATTTAAGTCTTGGTCATACAATGAAACACCCATACCTTCACCAGTGCCTATTATCCACCCCCAAAACCCCAGTATACCCCCATCCCACACCCTTTCCCTACCTGTGGGGCAGATGATTTCCACATTACGCTCTCTCTACTTTGATTACATTCAATATTTTGACAGAAGACTCACCATTATTATTTGGGATTTTACCCCAATACTCAGATCTGCTGAAAAGGCAACAGTAGACAATTTGTTTTCTACTGCTGGTTATGAATAACATATAATGTCATGTGGCTGCAGTAGTGGCCGCCTGATTTTGAAATTCCGAAATTTTAACACTTAAATCTGGAGGGATTTCTGCCAAAACCTGCTGGGTTTCGAGGTTTGTTCCTGAGTCCTTGGATCATGGCAGTTAAGCAGCTTGATCAGGAGCCAAAAAGGCCATTTATGGGCGGCGACTAGGGGTCTCATTGGGACAGGGAGGAAAGGGCCAGCTCCAACCCCATCCCATGAGGCCCCACGTGTCTCATCACTGAGGGCCCAAAGCTGACTGTCCAATGGCCTTGGAGGTTGGCAGCCATCGAGCCTCCTAGGAGGAGCAGGTGGAGGGATAGCACCCTTTCTCCGCTGGAATGGCCCGGTGACAGTAACCTACTGCATGGTCCAGACACATTCCTGCCAATAAGCCACTGGGTTTCAAGATTTGTTTCTGAGTCTCTGGGATCATGGGCGTTAAACAGCTTGATCAGGTGCCAGAGAGGAGGCTGTTTGTGGGCGGCGACTCGGGTTCCTATTGGGATGGGAGGAAAGGGCCGGCTCCACCCCCATCCTGTGAGGCCCCATGTGTCTCGTCACTGTGGGCCCAAACCTGACTGCCCAGTGGCCTCTGGAGGATGGCGGCCACCAGGCCGCCAGGGCTAACAGGCCAAGGCATGAAATCTTTCCCACCTGGGGTGGCCCAATGCCTGTAACCTGCTGCAGGGACTGGATGCATTTTTGCCAAATGCCGTTGGGTTTTGAGATTTGTTTCTGAGTCTCTGAGATGATGTCCATTAAGCAGTTCAATCAGGAACCAGAGAGGCCATGCCTATAGCTGAGCCAGAGGTGGTTTGTGGGTGTGTCTCCCACATAGCTAACTTTTGGCCATTTACTTTCTGGTAAACTTTGCCCCACGTTTTTGGGGTCTGGCCAAAGGCACAGCAGCAATTTTGGGATATCTGGAAGACTGAAGGCGACATCAGGCTTCTGATGCACTCGCCTCACAGGTACACATTGACCTGCTGGCATCATCATACCCCCAAGAATGTGTATTTGCGGGGGGGGCGTTGTAAAGCCCTGTATAGGTGTTTTAGCCCTCTCTCTTCTATTTCTTTCTTCAAAGCCAGTATTTCCCTGCTGAGTTTTGTTCTTGTTGATCTGTCCATAAGTGATAACGCGATGTTGAAGTCTCCGACTACTATTGTATTGCTGGCAATGTCCTCCTTAAAATCTGTTAGCAGTTGTTTTAAATATTTAGCTGGCCCCTCATTAGGTGCATATACATTAAAGAGTGGGATTTCTTCCTATTGTACATACATTTTGATAAATAGAAAATGGGCTTCGCTGTCCCATCTAATCTTTTTCAACCTGAAATCTATGTTGTCAGAAACTAGTATGGCCACTCCAGCTTTTTTGAGGGAGTTGTTTGCTTGCAGGTTTGTTTTCCATCCTTTAACTCTGAGTCTGTTTTTTTTTCTCTGACTGTTCAGATGAATTTCTTGTAGGTAGCAGAATGTTGGTTTCAGTTTCTGGATCCATTTTGCCAGTCTGTATCTCTTGATTGGTGCATTTAGATCATTGACATTGAAGAGAGATTATTGTCATGGTGTTTTGTGCCATATTTCTGTAAGGGTTTGTTGTGCTTGTGGGTGTTTTCATTCTTGAATTACAGGAGCCCTTTTAGTCTTTCCTTTAGGTTTTGTTTTGAGTCTATGAAGTTCCTGAGCTGTTGTTTAGCTATAATACGGTGTATCGATCCATCGAGTTTGAGTGAGAGTTTAACTGGATCAAGTATTCTTGTGAAGCATCATTTCATTGAGTTTTTTCACTATATCCCACAATTGCCTTCAGGCTTGGAGGGTTTCCTCTGATAGATCTGCTGTGAACCTAAGGGGTGCTCCCTTGTATGTGATTTCCTTCTTTGACCTTGCTGCACTGGAGCAGTGCTGGAGTGATAGCACAGCAGGTAGGGCATTTGCCTTTCACACGGCCAACCTGGTCAACCCAGGTTTGATTCCTCCGCTCCTCCCGGAGAGCCTGGCAAGCTACCGAGGATATCTCTCCCGCATGGCAAAACCTGGCAAGCTACCCAGGACGTATTTGATATGCCAAACACAGTAACAAGTGTCACAGTGGAGATGTTACTGGGCCTGCTCAAGCAAATTGATGAACAACAGGAGAACAGTGACACTGACAAACCTTGATGCTTGCAGTTTGTGTCTCTAACCACGGCATCCATCATTCTGACTATGATATGCCTGGGAGTGTTTTTATTAGGGTCTATTTTAGCTGGTACAATTCTGGCTCCTTGGATCTGGATTTCTGCATTCTTTAACTCTGGGAACTTTCAAGCAAATATTTATTTCACTGTGGCTTTTTCATTTGGGTTGTCTCCCTGTCCTTCTGGTACTTCTGATGATTCTAATGTTGTTCCTCTTGGTGTCATCCCCTAGTTCTCTGAGTCACCTTTAGAGCTAATTTGAGGTCATTTCCCATTGTTTGTTGTTGTCTGTACGATTTCTGTTGCTCATCTTCAAGATCACTAATTCTGTCTTCAGCTGTAGACATTCTACTGCTGAGGGCACCC
>JAOXYA010093703.1:0-11028 GCA_028565675.1 Sorex palustris
TCCCACAATTACAATTAGAAATTGTAAAACTTCCTCATAATATTATAATTGATACCACAATGATAGAATAAAAGCAAGCAAGAACTTGCCAGTACCATCAAATACTAATATATCATTACACAACATTCCATCAAAAGCAGGATATACTTTCAAGAGCTCACAAAATATATACCAAGATAGACAACATATATATCTTGAGCCTAGTAAAAAAAGATCAGAATAAGGTGTCACTACATTCATATCAGAATATAGACTAACATAAAAAGTAGAAATTACTCTTCAGAATTTATCCCACAGAAACAAAAAGTAGTGTTCATACACATATACCAACCCACCCATGGCCCTGCTTTATTTCACATAAAATCATTGTTTGGCACTACCCCAAAATATTAAGAGGTCCCTAAATAGATATAAAAAATGTGCTATAGGCATACCATGGAACTGAAACTCAGCAGCAAAAAAGATTAAATTATTGATGCTAATAACTTGGATAATCATCAAAGGATTTATGCTGAGTAAAAAAATCTCACAAAGTTGTATAAAGATATTTTTATACTACCTCATTTATAGTCACACATTACTTTCCTCATCATTTTTAACCTAAGGCAACGGTGGTATTACTTCCATGTTTTCTATGCACAGAATAATATATAGAAAAAATTTCTTCTTTCTTTCGGAAATAATTTTTACAAATGTCTATTTGAAGAACCAGTTTTATATTTTATAGTCTACATTTATGGTTTTACATTTTATGTCTGATGTCTCATGAGACAGTGAAATCTTAAAGAATAAGCAAGTTTTGTTATTAATACATCGACACTTAGAAATTGGTTCACATCATCACAAAAAGTCCATGCAAATTTTGTTCTTGAACTCCGAATATTTAGCCTCAATAACTCCATGCTCTTTAGTTCCTCCTGCCACAGAGCCCAACTAATGACCATAACATTGCCAAAGAAAAGTACTTGTAAAAACAAGCTAGAAGCCAGATATTGATATTCATGGCCAGTCTTCAAAGGAAAGCCAGTCACAGAAAGATAATTACCAGATTGGGGTCCTAGGGAACTGGGAAATCTTTAAAGATTTCCAAATTTCTCAGGTGTTTTATAGGCAATATTCACTTTACACTGACAGTCTTTACTCATGAAATTACAAGCAGGAAATATCCTGAAACACTCAGGACAGTAAATGGAAAGAAACTGCCAACTGGCATCATCATTTGGAAGCAAAACAGACGAATGGCACAAGGGTTTCTCCAAAACTTTTCTAATTGGATGAAAGTGGGAACATTTCTCAAGATTAATAAGGGTGTCAAATCATGTCCAGCTGGTAACCCCAGGATCTTACCAAGTGTTTAATCACACAACATGTGAGCATCAAAGTAGTGTTAAGTGGCATCTTGGAGACTTATCTCCTTGGAAGGTAATTCCTCTCCAGGGAAACTGAACCTGTATTTCCCAGTAGTTGCTGACCATTGGCAAAGGCGAAAGACAGTAAATAGAAACCACTTTCTGTGAAAATGCTTACCCCAAAGAAACAAATATTACTTACAATTGCAAGCCAATCTGACATCTTCCATGCTGTTCCCATCTGCTTCTGATATTCATATTGGAGAGTTTTCAAGTGACAGCAGATGTCTTATCTAGAAAAAAAAATAATCAGCTGAAAAGTATGTCATTACCTAGCTAATTTTATAGACCTAAGAGCCAGAAACTATTGTGTTTGATGATTGTCCTAATTTTTCCATTTAAAATCAACACTCATATTATACATATATATGTATAAAATCTTTGTGTATATAGTGTATGCAATATATGCATTATATATGTTTTTATATGTGTATATATACATGATTTCAGGTACATATAATTTGTTACAGAAAACATTAAATATAAATATCCAAGTGAAGAGGCTGGACTTTGAATAACTTTTAAGTTGTTAGTCCGGGATAAGTTTAAAAAAACAAACCAAGATTATAGTTTTTTTTTATTTTTGCGTTTTTGGGTCACACTTGGCGATGCACAGGGATTACTCCTGGCTCTGCACTCAGGTGTCACTCCTGGCATTGCTTGGGGGACCATATGGGATGCTGGGAATCGAACCCGGGTTGGTTGTGTGCAAGGCAAATACCCAACCCTCTGTGCTATGGCTCCAGCCCCAAGATTACAATTTTTTGATTAATGATGTAGTGCAATGTCAAACAAAAAAACTTTCAACTTTTCATTGTGACTTCCTGAGGAGGCTGGTGAACGCCTTGATTTGATAGCTATCAAGAATATAGAGAGCTCAGCCCTGTAGGTGCAAGGAATCACATTTTGTGATTGAATGAGCTACAAGGTGGATTTTCTACCAAAGCCTTCAGGTCAAAAGCCCAGGTCAGCTGGCACATTGTTTCTTTCCTATGAGTCTCTAAGACAAGTCTATGTGAACTTCTGACACAGAGCTCTGAGACATAAACTTGTGCTGTTTTAAGATGTTAACTCTGCGATCTCAACAGAGAATGATACATCATTCTTGTAGGGAAAAGAATCCAGAGCAAGTAATTACATTTTTCCTAAGAGTCAGTGTTTTGGGAAATTTTGCCTTGCTAGATATAAAGGCAATACTAATTTCTTCATGGATTGTGCATATTTACAAAGCGAAGCCGTATCTATGTAATATTAATCCAGTGAGCATTCAATTGATCTTACCCATTATTATTAGAACCAGTTTCTAAATGATACACAAAGATGCATTGAGAGATAAGCTAGTGTCCTGTCTCATAGGGCTGGAGTCTCCTTTTCAACCTTTGACATTTCTTTAAAATAGCCACCACAATACCATCCACCTTCTTCATAGGAAAAATTGAAGAAGCAGAAGTTGTTTTGAATACTTTAAATAAGTGATAGGTTAGTAAGGTACTGGGATCTCAAAGACAGTTTGTCCAACTGACATATTTTATTTAACACAATATCCTCCATTCCATAAAAATTGCCACAAAATATATTTCATTGTCCTTATACATAGTATCACACTGTGTATATACTCCACACGTTTTATTCATTCACCTGTTATTTTGCATTCAATTTATGGGTAAGAAGCTTTAGAATATAAAAATTATGAGCTAAAAAGGTATATTCACACATATATTTTTTGCAACACTTATTACAATAGTCAGGATATGGACACAACATCAATAGCTTTATCTCATACTATATTTTTCCACTAATGAGGATTACAATTTATCTGGAATATATTTGCGTGCATAGAGATGTTGGGGTTAATTTTCCTTGTTTCTAATCATATATCTAAGAAATCACTATCATTTATTTAAGTTTCTCTTTTCATAGTTCTGTTATCTTAGTTATAGTGCATGCATATGAATATATGAACTTCATTAGTTTCTATTAACTATTTGTCTAATTTTGGCCAAAATGAGACATAATTACTATATATTTTAAGTAAGTTTTAATATATGATACCATTACTTCTATATTTATTTCTTAAAGATTTTTAAATTTGAATAATAATGAAAAGTTAACCCAGATAGAAACAACTGACACAGTTTAGTGTTTATTATGTGTCAGGCACTATTTTAATAGGTTTTAATTACCATTTAATTAATTAATTAATTAATTATGCTTTTTGGGACACACCTGCCAATGCACAGGGGTTACTTCTGGCACTGCACTCAGGAGTTACTCCTGGAAGTGCTCAGTGGACAATATGAGATGCTGGGAATTGAACCTGGGTTGGCCACGTGCAAGGCAAAACCCTACCCGCTCTGCTATTGCTCCAGCCCTTAATTACCATTGTAATTATTGCCTGTAGTCCATGTTTATAGTTGATATATAGAATCTTCAATTTTATTATTCTATTAATTGTTTTTATTATATTCTTAATAACATTTTTTGTTATTGGTGCTCTTTGTTAGATCTGTTCTAGTGAGGCAGAGATTTTAAGAGTTAGTTAGATAAATTAAGGATAATTAGGAGATGAGAATACAGACATTTGTGTGAACTGCATGAGCAAGGAATACTGGCATTGAATCATAGCTAGAGGGATGTAATTATGATTAATTTGCCTTTTTTAAAAATATGTGTTTGGTTGGCCAATAGGTTCTGGCCAAGGTGCTGAATTAGTGCACTACTGTATCCTCTCAAGAGAGTATTGCTGAGGAAATTAAACAAGGAAAAATGTTAGAAAACATGTAAAGTGTATATGTGTATGAGAAAGAGAGAGAAAGTGAGAAAGAGAGATGTTATCTATCCTAGAACATTTTTTTTCTAACCCGATATTGGACAAATATACTGACCAATATTGGACAAATATACTGGTGGCTTGAAACAACTTTATAATGAATAACTTTGCAAATAACTGTGTTTTTAATAAGAAATTAATTTAAAAATGCTGACCTACACCTTTGCTTTATGCAAGACTTCTGGTATATTCAATGAGTAAGAATAGTCAGCATAGTAGAGAAGCAATCATTTTCTTATTGTGAGACAAAAAGAAAACCAAAACAGAACATATCAAAAAGTTGTAGGACATAAACCATTTGAGCAGTTACTCTCTGATTCTTTTGTCTGAATTTCTACTCCAGTTTAGTCAATTGTATAAATATAGAACAGGCAGCATAAATACTATTTAGAAGATAGACTGTAACTTAGAATCTCAGGTTCTATCCAGGTCTCCTGAAGCAAAATTTTCAATGTTTCAAAGAGTCATGGAGAAGGGTGAAAATCGAACTAGACAGAGCTCATCTGTACTTTGAGTTCTCAATTCATACACAGAAACAACCTTAGCTTCATCTGTTCTCTGGGTAATAGTTATCCAACTTTTTCATATGTAAATGTTTTGAAGTATTATGTGGTTATTCATTTCAAATCATTTATGTATTTTAACATGAAAAATACAATTTAAATGTCTATATCTTGTGCTAAATCGATTTATTTTCTAAAGTATTATTGCAAATAACTCTCTATTCCAAAGATGGTATATGTCCTTAATAATGAGAGAATAAACATTTCATTCTAATTATACAATCAGTTTACTAAAATAGGTATTATGTCATATCTAAAAACTCTTAATTTTTTATTAAGTAAATTTTATACAAATCACAATATTTGATCACAATACATGGTAAAATAAATAAAAGTATACAAAAATTCTAAATATTTGGAAATATAAGGAAAAATGTGTTTTACAACTTTTTGCAAAACTAAATACATAAAAATTGGGAAGTTCTGTAAAATGTTATGAAATAATTGTATTCTAAAATTCACTGTAAAATGAGGCAGAATAAATTAGTAAACTTAGACTATATTCAAGTTTATAAAGAAAACCCTTATAAAGAGAGAAGTTATTTGAAAGACTGAGAAAGAATGAGATGTTGCAATATCAGCTAGAGATGACAATAAGGACAGTGACAGTGTAGTGCTACAGATATAGGTCAAGATTTCAGCATTTTGGGAAGTGTGCATAGAAATGTCTGCTACATTTAAAATAAACTTAGCAAATAAATAAAATAGGACATAAATGAATTAGTAATGAAAGAATGTCATAAAATATAGTTATAATAAAATTACAATAGCCCTTATTTAGCTCTAATCAAGACCCAAAACAATAAAAGTAACACCCTCCCATCAGAATCATTCCTTAAGAATGTGTGCTTGAATGTACAGAAAAAAAGGAAAAAGAAAATGTGGGTTAAGGTCTTTGAGAAGGAAAAAAGAGATAAGCATAAACAAAAGTATTAATGAAGCAAAAAAAAAGAAAATCAGCACATTCTGGGAGTTGGAAATGTATTCTTGTTTTATACATGACGATTCTGAAATGTTATTTGCCTGAGACCAGAGTGATTAAAATCTCTGTTCCCAGTAATACAGAACAACTGTCATGAATTGGATAGTTGGTTTATATTTGTTATTTTTTTTTGTGCTGGCATAGGTCTAACACTGTTGAAATGACAACAGTAAATGTACCTACAAAAATACACTCAATAAGGAAGAAAGGATTTATTGTTAAAAATAGAAATAATTTTGGATAAACTTAGACATTTAAATGTAAGTTATTTAAATTAGTTCATTGGAAAGAAGTTCATCTGAACTAAGATTTTTTTTTCTTTTTTGGGTCACACCCAGTGATGCACAGGTATTACTCCTGGCTCATGCACTCAGGAATTACACCTGGCAGTGCTGGGGGGAACCATATGGGATGCTTGGAATCAAACCCAGGTCGGCTGCGTGCAAGGCAAATGCCCTACCCTTTGTGTACTCCAGTCCCTGAACTAAGATTTTAAATGTGCACTAGCATACAAACTCTGATGGGGTGTGGGTGTGGTTGCTGAAGTGTCAGCTGGGTGGTTACTCTGCCTGCCCACCTCCTGTGGAACCTCTAGAGTTTTCAGCTGTAGGGACTGGTGGTTCTATAAATTTTAGCTGATTGTCAAGCATCTCCTGGGAGATTTAGTAGGGAAGCAGGGCAAGTGTGTGAGTCAACTTGGTGGCAGTGATGGAAGGTCATAGTCACAATTCTCTTGTGGGTGCTTGAACATATATATTGTATATTAGTTGCTGATTGTATTCTAAAGATGTTTTGTGATGTTATTTACTACAGTGCAGAATTATTTTAATAAGAAAATACTTCTTGTTACACACCCAACATTCTCCACCATATAAATGGCCCAGCTCCACAACTGAAGTCACTAATTGTCAAAACATCCAGTTCCACAGTTCCTGGAGTGTGTGGCTACATATGTGGCTAAGTGACATCTCCAAATTTCACAGTACTAACATCCCTGTAGGAGCACAGCATATTGGACATGGAAGTTGTGTAGAGTACCACCAAATTTAATGAGAGAAAATAATAACACAGAAGGCCCGACTACACCAAATAGTTTGCTAAATCCTCAGACCATGACTTTAATAACACCACTGTGAGATCTAACAATGACCACAAATTGACTTTTATTGCTCAATTTTTATTGATTCAATTTGCTATTTTGTCATAACAAGTAATGTAAAGTGAATTTGTTTGTGCCTGCGAAAGGTGCAGACTAACTAGGAGAATTCATTGCTGGAGGGTGGGTCACATTAGTGACAGGATTGGTGCTGGAACATTGCCTAAAACAACTGCATTATGAACAACTTTTAAAATCACAGTACTTAAATAATAAATTTAAGAAACATGTGATGCTAGAATAAGCGTATAGGAAAACTGGCTTCATTAAATAAAGCAAGAACAGTTTAAGATTTATGTTAAATATTTCTTCATTTAAAATTTTGTGTGCACTTTGTTTATGTATCTGACTGAAAGGTTGACACTTCTGTTTCCTTCTGTTAATTATCAACACAGATTAGCATTTTATGGCTCTTCCTTTGATTACTAAAAACATTCAAAATAATTTATGAAATGAATATCTTTTCTTAAATAAATAAATAAACTTTAAATGGGTCCAGAAACCGATCGTTAGTTTGATCTTCCTTGTCTTATTAACCACACATCTTGATCTTGAGTAGACTGCAGAAAAACCGAATATGTTCAAGCACCAAACCTCTATCTTAACACCTGGTTTTCAGTATCTGCCCTCATTTTAGGAGAGCCTTAGCTCAAATTTCTTGTAAGACTCTAGCACTACCTTGTATATCTTCACTTTGAGCATCAAGAAAATCATTTTACTACATCCACAGTTCAGAAAACTGACAGAGATAGAGCTTCATTTTATTTATTGTTTTAGGATTACACCCCGTCCTTATTCTTCGGTCTGAGCTTAGAGATTATTCCTGGGAGTTGGGGCACCATATATGCTACAAGGATCTAACTGGATCAGCCACGTGCAAGACAAGAACCTTACTCATTGAACTATCTCTCTGACGCAAAAAAACTTCATTCTTTCGTTGTTGTTGTTGTTGTTGTTGTTGTTGTTGTTGTTTGGTTTGGGGGCTGCACACAGCTGTACTCACAGCTTACTTCTGGCTCAACATTCAGAACTCACTCCCTGAAGTGGGCAGGAACCATATGGGATACCAGGAATTAAACACAGGCCAGCTGTGTGCAAAGCAAGAACCCTTACCACTGTACTATCTTTGGTCCCAGAAGTGAATTCATAATTTTTCAATTTTTATTATTTTTTGTTCACTCTCTCCAAGTCTACTTAATAGCCTAAATCCATTTTTAAAAACTTATAACCTGGACCTTGGTGAATTTTTGACACCAGCTCTGCACTATTATCTTATACTATTTTCAGCTTAAATGACTCCAAAGACCTCAAATTCAACATGCCAAAATTGAAATTGACATTGACTTAGCAATAGAAATCTATTTCTTTTGAAGTTTGTACTTAATATTTATTTTATGCACCACAAAGCACCCAGTTTTCTAAAAGATATGTCAGAAAATTATCTTTTTCCCCCTTCATATCCTTTTATCCTTTATTCAAAACAACTGAAAAAATGCTTTTAATTTTTGTTATTTATTCAAATTCTCATAATGTCTCACTGATATTACTATTGTGGTTTCTTGTTTGAGAAACCTTTTTTTATTATTAGTTTCATCAAAACTGTTCTTCACGTTAGCACTGTAGTGATATTTCCAAAATTACCTGACAACTTATTTCATCATTCACAATTCCCCCAATAGCCCTTCATTACTGCCAGGATGGTTACAACCCCATACACATGACATATTTTACCTGTTGGATATCTGCCTGGTATCATTTCTCAGCATTCTACCAGTTCCACTGAATTCCAGAATGTATCACCTGTCATAACATTTTGTTCCCATTTATGTGTGCTTTAAAAATATTTTACTCTGTTTCTTTAATTTTCCTGTATCTTTTCTTGCCACTGTAATCTGATCTGAATGCTGTAGGGACTTTGAGGATTTCCAGGCTGAGAAAGAAAAAAGATGGAACCAGGAGATGTCAGAAGAAACTGTAAACTTCATTTAAATTGATATGCATGGCCCAAGTGATAGAACAACAGGTAGGGTGCTTGCTGTGCAACGGTTCGGTTCGACCTGGATTTGTTCCCCCAGCATCCCATCTCATGCCCAATCTGGTCCATCCACTGCCTGAAGTGATTCCTGTGTGTATAGCTAGGAGTAACCCCTGAGCACCACGGGGTATGGCCTCAACACCCCTCACAAAAAAAAAAAATAAAACAATCCCCCACAAAAGCAAAACAAAATAAATTGGTGTGCATACAGCATAGCACATGGGAAACTTACAAGGAGATTTAAAGTGTGAATCCCAAGGTCTAAAATGAGGGCAAGATTCCAGAGGGACAGGTTCATAGAGGGGATTTATGCATTAAGTTATAAACATGGCAGATTAATTTCAAGTCTTAATTAGGTTGTTCCCCAAAGACAAAACTGAGTGTTTCATTTTTAAAAAAAAATAGTTTTGTGCTTTTATCTTTTCTGTAACTTCCAATAAGTGGTTTAGTTTTATTGGTTTTCAAAGAAAGAGACTCTATATAGCTATATACCTGGCAAATTTTCACTAGTATATTAGTCACTAGTGGGATTTTAAACTTGAAGTTCTCAAATGGCTAGTAAGATATAAGTAGCTAAGTGCTAATACACAATTTCCATCCTTGATTTATTTCTATTACTAGTGTCTCTAACATGGTGTCAGTGTTGTTACTTTGCACTAATACTTAAATTTTAATTGTTTGTCTCCCCTATGATTTCTTTGAAAGTAGGGGTAAGTTTTCACTTTTTCTTATTATGGATTATTTATAACCTAAAGTAGCATTGATGCAGTATGATATTAATAAATGTCTGTTTCATGAATGTTTCAGTGCTTTATCTAATTTATCCTGCCTGAGGTGATCATCAACATGGACATCACAGGGAAGTTTCACTTTTATGAAATACATAAATTAAACTATTTTAAGACTGAAAATAAAACAAGAAACAAGAATAAATTTCTGGAAACAACAAATATGAAAACACTAATTATTGGGACATATAAGACATAGGAAAAAACATTAAGGGAGAAGTTTACAGCGATGCAGGTTTATATTAAAAAATAAGAAACACATAAACAATCTAACCACATGTTAAAGAACTACAAAATGATCAAGAAATGAAACCCAAAATTAGAAGAAAATAATAGAATTGAAGGAATGACAAATGAAATACATATTAAAAAGATAATATAAAAAATCAAAGAAAGTTATTCTTTGTAAAATCCAGTTTTAAAGAGCTGATTCTATTAAAGGATAAAAGAATGTACAAACTCTTGGAAGGAAGGAAGGAAGGAAGGAAGGAAGGAAGGAAGGAAGGAAGGAAGGAAAGAGCGAAGGAGGAAAGAAAAGAAAAATCCTAATAAATAGGATCAGGAATGAAAAGGAAGATGTTGTAACAGACATGCAAAAATACAAAAGATCATAAGAGTTAATGGCAAAGATTTGTTAAATTAAGAATCTAGAAAAATAGACTGAGTTTTTTGAATCACACAATATCGACCAAGTCTTCAGGAAATAGTAAATCTGCAGGGAATAGAAAGGCAAACTCTAAGAAACCAATAAAATCAAGTCTTTCACTAAGCATGAGTCCAGGTTTAGACAAGTTTACTAATGAATTATAATCTAGATTTTTTAAGACCTTAAATAAGTCATTCAAGAGGACTTATTAACAATCATGTTGAAGCTTATATAAATATTGGATATAAAGGAATTTTTTCAAACTGTTTCTATGAGGCTAATATTATGCTGTAACATTGCTGACAAAGATATTACTAGAAAAGAAAATTATAGTCTATTATCTTTGATAAATATTGATGCAAAAAATCCTTAATAAAACCTTAGCAAACTGAATTCAGCAATAAATTAAAATGATTGTACATCATAAAAAAGCGAGTTTTATACCAAAGAAACAAAAATGTTTTGATATAACCAAAACAATGCATGTAAAATATACATCCAATCAACAGAAGAGATGAAAATCATACGGATGCAGAGAAAGTTTTAATGTCAGTTTATGTTAAGAACTTTCAACAAAATAGAGATGAAGTATTTTTCTTTAACATACGAAAGTCTTATA
>JAOXYA010093720.1:0-11027 GCA_028565675.1 Sorex palustris
GGTGCAAGCTGTCAAGTTTGAGATTCAAAAGATCGATCAGTGGTCAGTCGTTTGCATTTGAAAAGCACAACCCCCCCCCCCCCAGAGCTCTTTTGCTGGACCTGCTAACTACAAATTTTTTTCTTTCTTTTTTGGGTCACACTCGGCAATGGGCAATGCTCAGGGGTTACTCCTGGCTCTGTACTCAGGAATTACTCCTGGAGGTGCTTGGAGGATCATATGGGATGCTGGGGGTTGAATCCCAGTAGAACTCCCTACCCACTGTGCTATCACTCCGCCTGTGCAAACAAAATTTACTGTTCACTTTCTACGAGTGCTTCAACATCCGACCAAGTCAGCTGCTGAGTGCTCAGGAACTCAGGGATATGGGCCCCGCGGCCCATATCCCTCTGTTACCCGCAGAGGGATCCAGGGACCCCGGGGGGCCTCCTGCTTGCTCAGCCCATCTCCCCCTTCTGAGAGGCTGCAGTGAGAGGCCAGGATCTGGCGAAGAGCTGCTTCCCGCAGCCGGCCTGGCTGCCTCCAGCACTGACAGTGATGCCCGGTGGCGGGCCGCCGAGTGAGCAGAGGACACCCATGAGCTCCTGAGGGGAAGCCTGCCCCGAGAGAAAAGCCGCCTGGGGAGATAAGGAAAAGGTGTTGGGGATGTGGCTTTCTCTTGGCATCACACAAGTGAACAAGGGAGAGCCCAGAAGCTTCTGAACCTCCCTCACTCACCCTGCGGCCATGCCCCCCCATGCCACCCTCAGGACTCGATTCTATTCAAGTCCTGGGGGCAACAGTGGGACGGCTCTGACCCTCCACAGAGGAGCTTCCTTTTTTTCTTCTGCTTTTTGGGTCACACCCGGCTATGCACAGGGGTTACTCCTGGCTCATGCACTCAGGAATGACTCCTGGCAGTGCTCAGGGGACGATATGGGATGCTGGGAATCAAATCCAGGGTCGGTGCATGCAAGGCAAATGCCTTACCAGGCGTGCTATTTCTCCAGCCCCCCAAAGGAGCTTCCTACCCTTGCTCAGAGGTCAGAGAATGCACCAACCCTTTCCCATCTCCCCTTTATTTATTTGCCTTTTTGGGGGGTCCCACCCAGCGATGCTCAGAGGCTACTCCTGACTCTGCACTCAGGATTTACTCCTGGTGGTGCTCGGGGGACCATATGGGATAGCTAGGGATCAAACCCGGGTCGGCCGTGTGCAAGGGAAACGTCCTACCCGCTGTGCTATCACTTTGCCCCTTCCCCTCCAATTCCCCCTTTAAAGAGGCTGGTGTCTCTGCAGCCCTTTTCTGTGCCGGACCCACAACAGCAGGATAATGGACTCACCATAGTTTCCTAAGGGCAGACACTCCTTGATCCCTTTCTGCGATGGGGGATGCCATTCCTCTTTGCGCCCAGGAAGCAGAGATTCAGAGAGGGAAAGAAGCTTGCCCAAGGTTGCACAGCCCGTGAATAAGAGAGGGAGAAGGACCCCATCCCCTCTCTGACTACCCCCATCTGGTTACCACAGCCAGAGAGGGTGTGGCTGAGGAAAGCACTGGCCCCCTGAGCCTGGAAAGGTGGCAGCAGAGGGGACAGGCTGCCTCCCCGCTGCACCCGTGTGCCCCACCACAGCTCCGAAGGAAGTCCGGCCCTGCCACATACTCCCCGCACCCCTGGGGTCCAGGCCCTAGGCACAGAAAGGGGAAATGGCAGGGGGCTGAGAGTCAGAGGAAGGAGGGACTAAGTGGGTGCCCCTTAGTGGCAGTAGCCGAGCAGGAGACCACTTGGGTGTGACCTCAGCACAGATGACTCTGCTCCCTCCTCACTCCCGGGGGCTCTGTGCTTTTCTACCCTGGGCCCAGTGCCCAGGAGAGGACTGGTCAGCATCCCTGTGTCCCCTGAAATGCTGGGAAACTCTCCAGCAGTGCTGGCCGTGCCTGGACACAGTGTCACTTAAAGCTGTCAGTCACAGTGCCCCGAGTGCCTTGGCAGCAGGAATGCAATGGGCAGCTCCACAGCGGGACTCGGTCCTGCCAAGATGCAGAGTAAGACGCGGGGCTGGGAGACCTCTGGGCCACTGCTGGGACAGCAGCTGACTTCCCTGCAGCCCGTGGTCAGAGAGTCCTCATCCTCCTCCCAGCCACACAGCTCGGAAGTGGCAACAAACCCCGGTAAAGATCAGTCGGGTGGGCCCACACTGCCCATGTTTTAAAAGGTACAACTTCAAACACATACGTAAGAGGGAGGGAGAGAGAGAGAGAGAGAGAGAGAGAGAGAGAGAGAGAGAGAGAGAGAGAGAGAGAGAGAGAGAGAGTTATTGGGATCACAGACAGCAGGACCACCAAGGCGCAAACATCAATGCTGCCAGAATCACACTACGGGACCTGGGGATTTGAACCCGTGGCCATGTGCTTTGTGCGGTTGCAGGGCCTCTCAGCCACTGCGAGGCTCTTCCCCAGGACCCGGGCACAGACGCTGTTAGACAGATCTGCCCTGTCTCCGGGCACTCAAGCCGATGCCACGGGGAGCCCCCCGCCCCCAGGGGGAGGAGAGATGGTGTCTGACAGCCATGTGTTGGAGCTCCATACAATGGGGGTGTTTTCCTGGGCTCCTTGGGACAGGCACGCTGTGGGGAGTTGGGGTGAAAGGGAGAAGTGGAAGCATGCAGTGCCTGCATCACACTCGGGGTTCCAGTCTTTGAACCGTCTCCTGCCCCTCCACATCCCAGCAGAGAGCCCCACTCTGCAGCTCTGGGCTCTGAAGGGACACTCTCCTGGGACAGGACCCCACCGCCAGCGGTTCCTGCCTAATCCCTGCCAGTGACCGGGATTAGCCACTCTCCGACCTTTAGGGAAAGGCCGGCTATTCCCCAGGGAGAGGCCAGGCTGCCCCTGCCTTCCTGGCCCCCTGCCCCTGCAGCTGTCTCCTCCTGGCCCTGAGGACACAGCTCTCCTCCTCCCAGGCCTGGGCTTGGCTCACCTGCTCACTCACTCACAAGAGCCACAGAGACCTGCATGCTAGCCGAGCGAGGCCCCGTCACGGTCACACGCCCTCTGGAAACCCTGTCTCCCTCCACCGCCCAGTGGCCCTGCCTGTATCTCAGAGCTGGCCCGGACACAGGGGGCCCGTGCCAGTGCCTGACACATGAGAACGCCTGGGATCACAGAGGACTTGCTCACGTGGTCTCCAGCCCCAGGGCCACCCCACATGTCCTCTCTCCCCGCAGAAGGCTCCATTTCACATGATGCCCAAAGGGAGTCCAGGTAAGTTGCCTCCTGAAATTCTGAGGAACTCGCACTCAGCCCATTGTCAGAAACTCTCAGCACCACCAGTTGCAACCCACCCATGTTTCATGGTTGCTTTAGAAAGTTAAAGTTAGACCAAGAGTGTATTAGCTCATTCAGCGGAGGACTCGGACCCAGGCTGATCAGGCAGACCTTACTCAGGCAGCTGCTCTGTGGGGTCTGAGTGAAATGTTCCATCTTAGGGTGTGAGGGAAGGGTTCGTCTCGTATAGCCAACAGCAAGGGATCAAAGTCTCCCAGTGAGTTCGAATTAGGTTCCTGGGGTTCCTTTTTAGGTTCTGAAGTGTTGGATGTTCCTAGTTCTAATTCAGAGACTGTTGTGGCTATCCGTTGGGAGAGGCAAAAATATCAGGGTGGCTAACGCTCAATTTTTATTGCTGTGGTCACACCTGGCGGTGTTGAGGGGGGTGTGCAGAGGTGAGGGCCAACCTGAGGACTTCACATATGCCAAATCTATGCACTCCTACTTAGCTGCATTCCTCGTCCATTAAGCATCATCCTGAACCAGCTTTTGAGATACCTGGTGCAGTGTTCGTTCGTTTTACCTGAAATGCACACTGGTTAGCCACTGGCCTAGACGCAACTGGTCAGCCACTGGCCTGGACGCAACTGGTCAGTCACTGAACTAGACTCAACTGGTCAGCCACTGGCCTGGAAGTCACACTGGTCAGCCAATGAGGTGGAGAAGGTGTTACTTTCACACTTGTCCAGACAGGAGTTCTTTTAAAACTCTCTTTCAAAGCAAGAGAGATAACACAGGGCACAGGGCATTTTCCTTGTATGTGGCTTATCCTGGTTTGGCTCCTGGCACCTCATATGGTCCCCCAAGTCTACCCAGAGTGATCCCTGAGCACAGAGCCAGGAGTAATCCCTGAGCATCATTGGGTGTGGCTCAAAGTCCCTCACCAAGTAAAATAATAGCAACAACAACAACAACAACAACAACAACAACACGAGAAGACTCCCCAAATCAACAAACTCTGTATCAGCCTGTCTGACCAGGGAGAGGGGTCCTGCGATGGAATTTCAGTTCTCACGAGTCTGTAGTTACCAACCAGCGACAAACAGGGTGGAACAGAGACAGTTTGCCTGCTGCACGTTTCTTGTGGTGAGTGAGCATGGGGCGGGGGTGGATTTTTGAGGCAGTTACAAAACAAAGTTTGGCTAAAATGCACAGATTTGAGAGCACTGAGAGAAGTTGTACTGGAAAGAAAAAGTGAGGGCAGGGTCCTAAGCTGCTGCATGGCTGAGCTGCGAGTTCCACAGCATCTAACGGGAGAGCTTGACCACGGGGCGGCCAGCACCCCTGGGGAGCCGGAGGGGCACTGGGGCATGAGTCAAAGCTGAAAGCTGCACTTTATGTAGAGGTAAGCAGGTCCGCCAGACACTCAACCGAGAGAGCTGGAAGGTAAACACTGCTGAAGGTCAGGGCTGAGGCAGACGGGAAAGGGAGAGCTGTGTGCACAACAGATACAAAATAGCAACGTCTTTGAACTCTGAACTTGTCTTTAAACTCTGAACTTGTAGCTTGGCAAGAACCAGAGCGGAGAGACAGAATGAGCGTACCATGGGCCCGGAGACTGGAGGAACCAGCTGATCTGACACCCCAGGACAGGAGCGAGGCCAGGGCTGAGGCAGATGCTGTCCCCCAACCCTGAGAATGCCAAGTCTTCCCTGCCGATTTTGTTGGCGGGGGACACTTTTCATAATCCCTCTCCACCAAGGCCGAGGCCCTATGACCCGACACCCACTCCTGAAACGACAACGAGTGCCCGCCTGGAGAACTGGATTCTCCTCTATGTTTTATTTAATTTAATGAATTAATTTACTTACACTGGGGATCCCAGATAACAGGGTTGCCAGGCTCCAGCAGCAGAGCTGCCAGGAGCACTCTGGAGGCATATGGGACACTGGGGATTTGAACTCATGCCCACACGCGGGCAAGGCGGGAGTCCTAAATCTCTGTGCTCGTCCTGCAGCCTGTCCTTGCTGTTTTAATAGGATGCATCAGGTCTGGCTCCGGAACTCTGGCCCCGCCTGCTCAGACACTCAGTTTGCCCCATCATCAACATGGCACTTCTGTTTTGCTCTGAAATTGGGTTCCGTGGTCATTCTATCAGCTTTCTCGGTGCCTGGAAGGCACATTCTCTGGGAAGCCCTCTGAGTTCCCAGGAGAAAGAAACCAGCCAGTGCAGAGAGTCAACCTAACTAAACTACTGAGTACCTGATATTCATATTTGCAGGATAATCTCTCTGAAGGAATATAGAGGAATGATGGACAGTGCTGGGGATTGAATCCAGGCCGGCTGTGAATCAGACAAGTGCCTGACCAGCTGTATGATCCCTCTGGCCCCTTGAAGGAATATCTTTTTCAAGAATTAAGTTGTTATGGAGGAACAGGAATTTCTTGCTCTTGTTTTCAAAGAGGCAATTCAGAATCTGTCCTTGGGAGGAGCCCTGGGTGCAGCTGCTGGGGGTTGAGCCTCCAGGTCCGCTGAGGATATACTCAGACACAGAAACTTTCTGGGGAGAGCCTGTGAACTAAAGAGCTCTCAAGGCCCTCAGCTAGAGAAAAGAGACCCAAGCGAGTAAATAGACAGAGAAGGAAGTGGGAGAAGAGAATAGAAGAGAAGGCCTGAGGCAGGAAGGAGGGAGAGGTGGAGGGAGCAGGCTTTGCTGAAGGTTAACTAAAAGTAGGGGAGCTGTGGAGCACTGAAAAGAGACTTAGGGAGGGGGCTTAGCAAGTGCAAAGGCCCGGGGGCAGAAGCATGTGTGGCAGTGAGCTGAGGGGTAGCAAGTGTGTGAGCACAGAGGGGCAGGCAGAGATCAGGGAGGGACTGGGCACCGCAGGCCATAAGAGGGCTACAAAGGTCCCCAGGAGGGTACCCTGCTGACATCTAATGGGTCACTCTGCTTGCTGGTTGAGAACTCTGTCCTGGGAGTTTGCAGCTGGAGAGTCCAGGGGGCAGTGGAACAGTATCAGTGGGGCGTGGCTGGATGAAGCTGGGGAGGGAGGCGGTGCAGCTGAGTTATCCAGGGGAAGTGGGTGGGCGTTGATAATGCCGTGAGGTGGGAGGGTGGGGGGGGAAGGGGTCTCGGGGAACAGGAAGCTGCTTCTGGAAGGCTCCCTCTGCAGTATGGAATGGGAGACTGGGCCCTCTCCCGCGAGAATCTCTTCCTGCATCTTGAAAAGACTTTCAGGGAAGTTTAGACAAGAGTGTGGCTCCCTTCAATGTCTGTCCCTCTCTTTCTGACTCATTTCACTCAGCATGATACTCTCCATGTCTATCCACTTATAAGCAAATTTCATGACTTCATCTCTCCTAACAGCTGCATAATATTCCATTGTTTAGGTGTACTAACGACTCTTCTTTCTGAGATGCTGCCCTCTCAGGGTCCTCCTGAGAGCCTAAGTGTGCAATGGACACTCCTAGCTAGGTCCTGCTCAAATCACCTAAAGACATGCTCCTGTCATTAAGTAAAGCCTGACTGCATCCCTCTTCCAGGTGACACATCTCCCTCTCGGCCTTTGTGCTTTCCAGCTCCTCTCACCCTTCTGGAGTCGCAATCTGCCTGGACTCTGTCCAGGGTGCTATTCTCAGCTCTATCTTCTTCATTCCCAGCAGGATCTCATTCACCCCTGATGCAGTGTCTTAAATACCATCAGAGTATGAAGGTTGCAAAAGTTAACATCTAACTCTGCTCTCATCTTTAGTGAATCTGCTGAGTCCCAATGCAGAGATCGCAAAAGTCCAAGCAGGGCCCTTGTTCCCGAGTGCCTACTCCAGTCGCTGGCAAACCTTTGCCTTTTGCACTCAGCCCCTAATTGCTGCAGCCCCAAATCTTTGCTTTCTTCCTTTCTTCCAAATCAGCCCCGATGCTATCCGCTTCATCTTCACGCTGAACCAAGTCTGCCCGAGTTTCCCCATTTCCTTTGTCACTTCTGAGCATGAGTCACAATTGAATGAAAACTCTCCCTGGATCTGCTGTTCACCTTTCCTCACCCCTCATCCGAACCGGAAATCTCAGCAGATTTTGAGGCAATTTGATTTTACAGTCCTACTTAGGACCTGCAGTGGCCACCCCATTGCATGAAATTGCCAGGGAGTCTTCATGGGGGCGGGGGGGCAGTTCTGGGGACCCAGGGACATGTGCTGAGTGGATTTCATGGTCTGTCTCATCAGCCTTGGTCGAGTTATCCCTCCTTAAGGTGCTGAGCTGAACCAGCAACCCGGCCCACAAACCCTCCACAACCCAATTGGGCCCCGTTAACAACAGCTCTGGCAATTTTATGTATTAAAACCTGAAAACCCAGAATTAGAAAAAAAAAAAAAAAGGAAAACTCACAAAAAGAGGCAGGCTTCTGCTGGGTGGGAGTTTCCAATACGGAACCAGGAGCAAAGCCCAACCTCAAACACGGAGGCTCCTTGGTCCATGTTCTACAACATCGAGGAGCATCAGGTCAGGGCTGTCTGCAGAGCCAGAGGTTTCCTAAGTGTGTGCTTGGGGCTCTACCCCATTACGAGCTGTGCAGTGGGGGTGGTGGTCCCCAGATGCCGGGCTGAACGGGGAACCTAAGGTGCAGGCTGACTTCTGAAGCTATGGCTGAGCTGGAGGGAACCCTTTGGCCTGGGGGTGAGGGTGTGGGGCTCCTGTACCCCTGCACAGGAGAGGGGTGTCTGAGCCAACTGCAGTTTGAAGAGTCACCAGAGAGCTCAGCTTCCTCCCTGTGCAAGTGCCAGTCCACTGTTGAGCGGGCACTGCCTGGAGTCCACCTCTTATGCTGAGGTAACACAGAGGGAAATGCGTGGCCTGGTCAGCCCATGACAGGCATGTGTGGTATGGAAAGGAGGGACCAGAGACAGCACCACGGTCAAGATTCTTGCCTTGTATGTGACCGACCCTGGTTTGATCTCCGACCTTGCATAGGGAGCGCCCTGAGCACAGAGCCAAGAGTAACCCCTGAGTGCTTTTGAGCATGGATCCAAATAACAAGCTAACCAACCTGTTTCTATAAAGAAAAAGGCGTTTGGCCACCCTCCATGGGCAAGCCCTCTCCCTCAGGACTGTGCTTCTGGTGGGCAGTACAGTTTGGAGAATACTTGCACCTGTGTTATTCTCTCTCTTCCTCTCTTCACCACTGCCTTTGAGGACAGAATGGAGAACTGGCCCCTGGGTTCATGGGTAAAACAGCCAGGTTGAGTCCAGGCCCACGGCTTGCAGCTTGCAGCATTGGCTAATCTCTCTTCTCCCAATGTGGCCTAAGATATAGCTCAGGCCTGGCTGGTGATGTACATACCCTCTGCTACTCGGTTTTCTCTGCAGAGTCTGGAAGCCCTCTTCTGGCTGCCCATCACTTACCCACACTTCTGCTCTGACCTCTTTACTCCCATGCACCCCACCTGCAATTTCGCCTTCCTGCCATGCTGTGGGTTTGCATGAATGCATGCTTTTCTGCTCCTTGCTTGCAGAGCAATGCTTACCTTCTTCATATAGCTTCTGTCTCTGCCTGCCTTCACTGCCCACGTTGGAAGGACAGACTCTCTGCTCCAGTGTCCAGGGCTTGTGGAGCCTGCAGGTAAACACCTCCCGGAACCTTCCTGACTCTCTATGACTTAGCTCTAAAAAGGGGTGTGAGCATGAGTTGGGGGTGTTCCATAATTCTGTACTGAATCTTACGGCATGTGGAGTGTAATTAACCACAAGTTCCTTCTCCCACCTGATATAGTCTGCAACTTCCCTGAAAAGGCTTCTCCCTTGACAGTCCAGGCCTCCTCCTGCCTTTCCTCTCTCCTGAGAAGAACAGTGTAACCTACATGCTGTTGAATAAGCAGATTCAAAGGTGTGATCCCAAGATTTCCAATGAAAAGGCACACATTTAGAACTATTTGACCCACTCATTTTTTCCCTTACAAATTGTCTGATTTCAAGCCAGCTGGCTGAACTATAAACTGCTCTCACTCTTGGACTGGTAGACAGAAATAACTCATCTTTATCCGGGTCCCGGGAGCCCTTTTGGTACTTGTGTACACAGGCACACTTTTGGCCATGATTGTGTTGTTATTTTAACACACGCTGTTATTATCATTGGCTTTCTTGTTTTATCTCTGAAGGGGCATGAATGCTACTCAAGAGTTCATTAAGAACTATTGTTAGTCCTGAAATCGAGATGAAATATCAATCACTTGGGTTTGGAAGGTAGATCTGGTGACATATCTCAAGGATCTCAGACCCCCTCCTTGATATGCTGTAAAGTAGGCGAACTCTCTCTCAGGGGTGATGCTGAGTAAAGAAAACCTTTACTCGCCCAGATTCTCTCCACATGGTAGTCCCTTAAAGTAAAACATGAAGGGGGACTGGGGTCATTGCATCCCAGGTAGAGTATTTTCCTTGCACATGGTCAATTTAGGTTTGATCCCCAGAACCCCATATGTTTCCTTAAGCCTGCCAGGAGGAGTAAGCCTTGAGCACCAGATATACCCTCCACCACCTCCCCCGCCAAAAAAACCATGGGGACATGCTTCCAGATTTAATCGCTCAGGGTTACTCCCCTTTACTTTGAATTTGTCCTTAACAGAGTTTAAATTGTTTAATACAGTTTAACAAATTGTATTTAACTTGTTAATGAGAAATACTACAGAACTTAAGGTGCTTACCTGGTATGTGGCTGGTCCCAATTCGATGGCAGGCAACACATATGTTCCCCTGAGCATCACCAGAGTGATCACTAAGTGCAGAGTCAGGAGTAAGCCCTGAACTCTGCCAGGTATGGACCAATCCACCTCCCATGCAGGATACCCCTTCCTCCAAAATAAGTTGACATCTCCAGAAATAAATCCAAATGCAATTGCCTTGTGAGATCATTGATCTCAAACACCCCCTTAACTCCCACACATGTCAAAGATGGTCCTTACTTATAGCTGAAAAGTTTTGGGTCTACCGATAACTGAATTGTTAGAAAAGAGAAAACTCCCTCAAAAGAGAAATGCCTCTCCTGGGTATGTTTGAGAGAATCAGAGACACAGTGACCTTGGCAGACTGGAACTTTCAGACAAGTTATCCTTGGAGTATCCTGTGGAATATTCTCAGTACACATCTCTCCAGTGTGCCAGGACTGGCTATGCCATGAGGGCTGTTACTGGGCTGCAGGATGATTTTCAAGGGAGACCCAGAAAAAACAGTTTTTTAAAATATTATAATATTTTTTCCATTTGAAACTTTATTTAAACACTGTGCTTTTTTAAACTTTATTTTAACATAATAGAGTTCAGGAATTCAATATTCCAACACGAATCCCACCACCAGTGTGACCCTCCCTCCACTAATGCTCCCAGTTACCCACCCTTCCCCGCAGCCTGCCCCCTTAGTAGGCACAAAATAATTTACTTTATATTGTTTCTTCCAACATATATCTCACACGGTGTTACTAAAGTTATTGTCCGAGGGTTTGCTGAGCTGGTAGGTGCTAGCTGAGCCTTCTTTTTTTTCTAATTTTATTGAATCACACAATGATCAAACACCCATCCCTCCACCAGTGCGCATTCCCCACCACCGATATCCCCAGTATAACCCCCTTTCCCACCTCTCCCTGCCTCCATGGCAGACATGATTCCCCATAATCTCTCTATAATTTAGGCATTATGGTTTTCGATACAGACACTGAGAAGGTATCATGTTTGGTCCTTTATCTACTTTCTGCACACATCTCCCATCCCGACCGATTCCTCCAGCCATCTTTTTCTTAG
>JAOXYA010093729.1:0-11027 GCA_028565675.1 Sorex palustris
TCTGTGTTATCTCTCCTGCGCCCAGGAGTGATTTCTGAGTGTAGAGTCAGGAGGAACCCCTGAGCACTGCAGTGTGTAGCCCAAAAACCAAGAAAATATACATTTTTAAAATCAATTAATTTTATATAGTTGTTCACAATATATTGCATTCAATATTCCAACACAAATCCCAACACCATTGCATCATCCCACCACCATTATTAAATATGAATATTTGTAAAAAGGAAAATTTTTGCTTTGAAATTTTTGCTTATTACAGGGGAGTTTCCAAATAGCAGGTGATGAGTGGCTCCCCTTTATCATTTTAGAAAGATGGCTCATGTTTTCACTATGGTAATAAAGGCATTAATGAAAAAATCTAGGGGCTGGAGCAATAGCACAGTGGGTAGGACGTTTGCCTTGCACGCAGCCGGCGCGGGTTAAATTCCTAGCATTCCATATGGTCCCCTGAGCACCACCAGGGATAATTCCTGAGCGCAGAGCCAGAAGTAACCCCTGTGCATTGCTGGGTGTGACCCAAAAAGCAAAAAAAAATCATCTAGTTACCTTTTTGGGAGGGGAATCTAGCATTAGTTATGCTAGTATTAAACCAGAAAATTTGACACAATTAAATAAATTCTAAAATTCACATAAAAGACATTAAAACTAACAACACCAGAAGCCGAGAAAACTACTGAACAAAAGATATAATTTGTTTACATTTCTAATGGGCATGGTGGCCATTCAGAAAGCTTAACCCAGAGACCCACACATAAAGATTAAGTGTTCTCCCTCAAAGTCACACTGTTAGGGTCTAGACGCTCGCTGCCCAAGAAGGAAGACTCCAAGAGTCTTTCTCATGCAACACGCACGGGGTTTATTGTCCAAGCATGCTGGGGCTCACTACATGTCCCCAAAACAGGACAGAGGCAGAGGGCACCGAACCAGAGTACAGTGGATTTTTATAAACAAGAATAAACAAAGGAATCTTACAGTACAGCAGTCTGCGTTTTTTCCAAGGACAGCGTGCACAAGATTAACCCTTCAGAACATCTGAGTACATGTCCCTCTATCTGGCCTAACCACAAGGTCATAGCAGGGTGCAGGTGGGGGTTACATTATCTCTTCTGAGCCAGATTTTGCAACTCTAGCTTTCACCGCTTTTACAGTTTTCTGGTTAACTCTTTCCTACCACTTAACTCTTTCATGACTATTAAACCCAGGCGGCCCTTACAACACCTCAGACTCAAAGAGATTAAAGTGTCCCCAGGTTAAAAAAAAGGGGAGGGGGAGAAAAGATGCGCTAGGAAATAAGGAGGCAGTGCCCCCTTGGCATCCCAGAAGTCTTCTGGAACAGTCCTCAAGCTTTGTCTCCCATCACACACAATCATAATGAAATAACGGAATCCTCTACCCCAAGTGGGGTGCAACTGACCCAGAGGGCATTGTACCTGCACTGGGAACACAGTCCCTGTTCAGTTATTTGCACCTGCAGTCATAACTTCACTTGCTCCATCTCATAGAGAAACTTACCTCCTGGCCAGAGAAACTCACCAACTTGCCGGGAACAGACCTATTGGGGAGATAGAGTGGTCAGGTGCAGTGATTGCTCTACCCCTGCTGGACCCCCAGTTCATGACCCTGGGTTTCTCATGACTCCCACCACCATCACCCAGGCACTGCTTCATGTGACCCCAGAAGAGGACACTATTTTCTATTTAAAATATTGCTTTTTACAGGAGAACTTCTAAAAAGAAAAAAATCATTTTTTAAGGAGAATAAAATACTTTCTTTTAAAATAAATGCTGCAGGGGCTGGAGTGATAACACAGCAGGTAGGGCATTTGCCTTGCACACGGCCTACCGCGGTTCGATTCCCAGCATCCTATATGTTCCCTGAGCACCACCAGGAGTAATTCCTGAGTGCAGAGCCAGAAGTTAACCCCTGTGCATTGCCAGGTGTTACACAAAAAGTAATAAATAAATAAATAAATAATCAAATAAATAAAATAAAATAACTGCTATAATGGGGAGTTTTCAGAGGGCAGGAGATGAGTGATTTCCTTTTTACCATTTTAGGAAGGTCTTGAGTTTCCATTCTCAGAAGCAAAGGCATTTACAGAAAATATCTGGTTCTATATTTTAGGGTGGGGAAAGCTAGCATTGGTCTTTCTGTTGTTAAATTAGCAAACTTGTCTTAATTAAAAGAAGGAAACAAATTCTAAGATGGAGTTAAAGGTAATGGAAAAAAAAAGCACAAACACCAATCGCTGAGAAAACCACTGAAAGGGACATTTAGGTTGTTTATTTCATGAGGGACTCAGGCATGGTTGCATTCAGAGAGCTGAGCCCAGAGCCCCACTGCTTAAGAGTTCTCGCTCTGATTCACATCCCAGATTTAAATGGATAAAAGTGTCTCCCAGATGCCAGAGACCCGGGGTCAATCCAGCTCTTCTGGGGCAAGGCAAGCTCTTAAAGTCCCAAAAAGTCCAAAATAAAGGACTGGACAGGAGATAACTCTTGGGCTCTAAAGCAGTCAGTGTCCCTGGCACCCCTGGAGTCTTCTCCAACAACTCCCAAGCTCAGCCAGTTGTGCTTGGCCCCCCACAATAATAATAAAAGAAAAGAATCCTGCCCTACTGGTGGGGATGATGCCATGCCAGAGGGGAATGTGGCCAAAAGGTAAACAGACTCCATGCACAGTTCTTAGGGCCAGCTGCCTTACCTTCCCATACTCCATCTCAAAGTGCTACATCCTTCCTGGTCAGCGAAACTCACCAATTTGCTGAAAAGAGACTGATTGAGGAGTGAGGAATCACAGAGTAGTCAGGTGCAACCCCACCAACACCAGGACCTGGACACTGCGTGGGAAAAATGACCTTGGTGATCCCAAGCACCTGAGGGATGGCCTGTCCAGAACTGCCACCTTGACCTGGCCAAGCATAGCTGATAACACCCTGTGGATCACTCAGCTCTAATTGGGAGACACCCCTGCCCCACTCCAAGACATCCGTCAGGACCATCTCTGCTGAAAATCACATGTAACACAGTGATTACACATGTAATCATAGCCAATTAGAAGCCCAGCTAAAGCAAAAGTTGGTAAACTGATTCTGTCTACTGACAGTCTCTCCTGGGCATGCTGAGGGAAGGAAGGCAGCTGGGCTTCAATTTAGGAACTGAAGCAGTGAAGCTAGCACAGAGGGGAGAGGGGAGAAGCCCAGCTCCCAAGGCTCTGGGGCACGAGCTATGGAACAATGTGAGCCTGGATCAGAGATTAAATTGTTAAAATGCCCCCTCTAAGTGAAAATGCCTGCAAGCATGAACATCCTCTGGGGGGGGGGGGCGGCAGGGAGGAAACTTTTCATCCATCCAGAAAAAAATACTTTTGCTTATTGCAAAACCTAGATCATTTCTTGTAAATAATTGGGCAAGAGGAATCGAAACTTAATACTTAATCTTCTTCCTAAAATGTTTGTCAAATGATTAATGATTATATTTGTACCAAAACTCTGCCCTTCTGGAAAATCCTGTGATATATTTATGTCACAGTCTCGCCCACCCCGACATTTTATAAAGGATTGCATGAGATCAGCTGATGATAATCTGAAGAGAGAAAGAGAGAGAGAGACAGAGAGAGACAGAAACAGAGAGACAGAGACAGAGAGACAAAGAGGAAGATGGAGACAGAGACAGAATGAGTTCCTAGAGGAGGAAGACTGGACAGAGAGAATTCCCAGAAGAGGTAAGCCATTTACCCTGCAAGCCCCCACGGGGTACAAAGCCTGTGCTATGTATGGTTATCTTGAGAAAACATCTGTCATGGCTGTCAGTAAAAACAAGAAGTAACTGACAGTGATTAACCTGGTATGCGAAACATATGAACTTTGTAAATCATATATGGACATGACCCTTTGTGTAAGTAACTACCTCATGCCTGGTATGTGAAACGTATAGACTTTGTAAACCAGATATGGACATGACCCTTTTGTGTAACTACCTTATGTTTTGTGCGGATAGGTATATAAAGCCCCTGCTGCCCTGAATGAAGTCTGTCCTGTCCTATCCTGTCTGCTGTCCTGTCTGCTCTGTCCTGTCCCTTTTTGTCTCTGTTTCTAAACTGCACTCTGTCTTTTGTGTCTTGTGTTCATTCGGTCGGTCCCTCCTTGCACCTACGGACCCTAGGTCCACTTCCGTAGGCCGGAGGATTGGTCTGGCACCCCCCCCCCCACAACTAAGGAACCTGTGCTGAAGTGACCACACAGTTTTTCATCTTTACAGAATGGTGTGTGCTGCCCTAGAAACCTGTGTCCTTTCGTGGTGTTCTGTTTCCTAGTTTCCCAAGCTTGAAAATCAAAAACGCTTGTTCAATGGCGCTTCTGCTATTGATCAGTCTGCCAGATCATATCTTAAGACTGCTCTCTCCCCTTTTTCCACAGCTTGTCCTCCCAATGATTATCTTGATGAGGGAGATGGATCCAGTGCTGAAGGGCGGGTGCCAATGCAGCGGTTTCCTATGTGGAAGCACACAAGTCCCTTCCTTCTCTTCTGGCACTGGTTGTTTTCAGGGCCTCAGTTCTTGGATCTGTCTCACCAACTGCAGTCATTTGCATAAGGAAGAGCAGGAGAATGGCTCCAAGAGAATGGCTCAGTCCTAAAGCCAATAGAATGGATGAGACAGGCTCTTTCACTTCCTTCAGGAGTTTGCTGTGTATGTTGGTTGAGAATCTAAGGGTGTGTGCGAATGAGCATTTTTTTTTCTGGAAGGCAGCAGGGTTCACTGGCTAGAGTCTGAGCAGGGTCCCAGAGGCTGCTTTGGGAACAAAGTCCAGATTGATGGGGAGAAATCCTTATGCCCCAAGTGAGTGGGGTATCATGCCAATGCAGTGAGAAAGCTTTATGGTGACACTGCCTGCATTACACTTGAGAATTCTGCAGCGGCCCTAGAAATTCCATCCTAGAAACTCCATCTGCACTCTGTCTGCACTGTCGTTTTGGGTTTTTTGGGCCCACGTTTTGCTCTCCTTTCACTAGCTTGAAAATCAAAAGCTCTCAGTGCACTGTCTGGGTATTTGGCTTGTAGAGGAGCCTTTTCAGCGCTCTTTTATTTTATTTTGGGGTCACACCCGGCGATGCACAGGATTACACTTGACTCTGCACTCAGGAATTACTCCTGGCGGTGCTCAGGGGACCATATAGGATGCTGGGAATCGAACCCAGTCATCAGCATGCAAAGTAAACGGCCTCTCCCTGTGCTATCGCTCTAGTCTCTTTCCACCTCTCTTTGTGCACTTCTTCAGGTCCGTCGTTCTGATGATCTACGATGGTTCAGGAAGGAAAGAAGTGGATTTGGCAAGCGGGTGAGAACAATCCATGCAAGACGAGGAAGTTCCTTGCCTGACTCGACAGAAGAGGCATTCTTCTAGAACTGTGTCTAGCCTGCTGCGTTTGACTCCTTCCTTACACCGGGCTGTAACTCCTTGACAAGACGCTTTCTACTGCGACTACCCTGTCTCTTCCCACTCTATCGCCCTTGCCCCACTGCCTTGCAGAGCCAACAGAGACCCAGCTCTGCCTCCGTGTCCCTCGCTTCCAAGCCTGCTGCCTGGACTCAGGGACTAGAAAAGAGGGTGCAATGTCATGGAAAAACAACCATAGACAGTGCAAAGAGCCCATGGACCTGTAAGCATAGCTTTATTCCAATAGGGGAGGTGTTCAGAAAAGGAGAGAAGAGAGGTTCCAAGAAGGAGAATCTTCCCAGGGGAAAGTCCGCAGCGGGGGTCTCTCTGAGCCTCCGAGAGCTCAGCGCAGAAGGAAAGGCAGCAGGTACTGGGCATAGAGGACACTGCAGACTGAATCCATTCCAAAGGGCGCAAAGAATCCTGGTCCTGGCAACTGCCTGCAGTGACAAGGGTTCCAGGACGATCCGGAGGAAGCACCGCGGTAGTGGCCTGGTGTCTGGCCGCGCGTCGTCCTCGCCTTCGCCTGCGTCTTGGCCTGGGCTAGGTGGCCTGGCTAAGCGTCGCGTCTGCAGGAAGTGCTGGTGGTTGTGGCCCGTGGGCTGTGTGTTCAAGTGCGACCCGGACCCGGGGCTCCTGGCGCTGGGCGGGCGGGGGACCGCGAAGGGGCTAGCCGGGGCGTGGTGCCCGCTGGCTGGCGGCTCCCTCACAGACTGGGCGGGGCCGGGACCCCGCATGGTGGCCAGGGGGCGCTGTGGAGCAACTCCCGAAGGCGGTCAGCGCTTGGGTGCGGAGCACCGTGGAGCAGCCAGATAGAAGGGGACCGGGCCGGGCCCCGCCCCGTCAGAAGAGGCGAGTTCCTTTCTCTGCCGAAGGAAAGGGGGACAGGTCTTACGTTTCTCAGCCGCCACTACGAGGGAGTGGGTTTCTAGGCACAGGGAGAGGGAGGGAGACACGTTGTTCGTTTTTTCAGCCGGCCTAGGGAGAGGGAGAGTGGCACGTCGTTCATTTCTCTGAGGAGGGAGAGGGAAACAGGTCCTTCATTTCTAGGCCGAGAGAGAAGGAGGCACATCACTCCTTTCTTGGCTAGGGAGAGGGAGACATGTCCTTCGTATCTCAGCCAAGGGAGAGGGAGGAAGACACATCTTTCGTTTCTTGGTCGAGGGAGAGGGAGAGGGAGACACGTCCTTCTGTCTTTCCTTTCTCAGCGGAGGCAGAGGGAGAGAGACACAGCCTTCGTTTCTTGGCTGAGGGAGAAACACATCCTTCTGTCTTTCTTTTCTTGGCCAAGGGAGAGGGAGGGAGATATGATGTTCGTTTCTTGGCCAAGGGAGAGGGAGACTCGTCCTTCCTTTCTCCGCTGAGGTCAAGGGAGGGAGACACATCCTTCGTGTTTCGGCTCAGGGAGAGGGAGACACGTCATTTGTTTTTCAGCAGAGGGATACCGACAGAGACATGTCGTTCCTTTCTCAGCCCAGGGAGACGTGTCCTTCTGTCCTTCCTTTCTCGGCCAAGTGAGAGGGAGAGAACCACAACCTTCGCTTCTCGGGGGGGGGGGGGGGGGGGGGGGGGGCGATGGAAAGTGACACCGTCACTCATTTCTTAGCCAGGGAGTGGAAAACCCGTCCTTCTTTTTTATACGGATGGGAGAGAGACATGTTCTTCGTTTCTTGGCAGAGGGAGAGGGAGTTATGTCTTTCATCTTTCCGCAGAGGGATATGGACAGAGACGCGTCATTCATTTCTCGACTGAGGGAGAGGGAGACACGTCCTTCTGTCCTTTCCTCAGCCAAAGGAGAGGAAAAGAGACACATCCTTTGTTTCTCAGCTGAGGGAAAGGGAGATAGATCATTCGTTTTTCGGTCGAGGGAGAGGGAAAGTGACACATCCTTCGTTTCTCTGTGGAGGGAGAGGGAAACAGGTCCTTCATTTCTAGGCTGAAGGAGAGAGAGGCACATCGTTCCTTTCTTGACCAAGGGAGAGGGAGATTTGTCCTTTGTTTCTCCCCTGAGGGAGAGGGAGGGAGCCACATCTTCTTGGCCCAGGGAGACAGAGATATGTCATTCCTTTTTCGTTTTTTTTTTTTTTTGGCAGAGGGATAGAGACAGAGATAAGTGGTTTGTTGGGAGGCATGTCCTTCTTTCATTTCTCTGTCAAGGGAGAGGGAGACACTTCTTTTGTTTTTTGGCTGAGAAAAAGGGAAACAGATCCTTTATTTCTAGGCCGAGGGCGCGGGAGGCATATCGTGCCTTTCTTGGCCTAGGGAGAGGGAGACATGTCCTTTTTTTTCTTGGCTGGCCAAGGGAGAGGGAGAGACGTCCTTCTATCCTTCCTTTCTCGGCCAAGTGAGAGGGAGGAAAACACATCATTCATTTCTTGGCCGAGTGAGAGGGAGACACATCCTTCATTTTTCGACTCAGGTAGAGGGAGACAAATTCTTCTGTCCTTTTCTCCGCCAAGGGAGAGGAAGAGAGATATATCCTTCATTTCTCAGCCTAGGGAGATGGAGACACGTCTTTTGTTTCTCCGTCATGGGAGTGAGAGACATGTTGTTTGGTTTTTCCACCAAGGAAGAGGGAGGCACATCATTCCTTTCTTGGCCTAGGGAGACATGACCTTTGTTTCTCTTCCAAGGGAGAGTGAGACACGTCCTCTGTCCTTCTGTCCTTCCTTTCTAGGCCAAGGGAGAGGGAGAGAGACACATCCTTCCGATTCTCCACTGGCCGAGGGAGAGACACGTTCTTCATTTTTTGCCGGCCTAGGGAGATGGAAAGTGACACGTGTTTCAATTCTCTGCGGAGGGTGATGGAAATAGGTCCTTCATTTCTAGGCCTAGTGAGAAGGAGGCACATCATTCCTTTCTTGGACAAGGGACAGGGAGATATGTCCTTTTTTCTTGCCCGAGAGAGGGAGACATGTCCTTCTGTCCTTCCTTTCTCAGCCAAGAGAGAGGGAGAGAGACACATCTTTCATTTTCCCTCCAAGGGCGAGGGAAAGTGATACATCATTAGTCTCTAGGTGGAAGGAGAGGGAAACCCATCTTTCTTTTTTTCTACGGAGGGCGAGTGAGACATGTCCTTCATTTATTGGAGGGAGGGAGACATATCTTTCGTTTCTTGGCTGCCAAGACAAGGGAGAGGGAGACACCTGGTTGGTTTCTTGGCCCAGGGAAAGGGAGACAGGGTCCTCCTTTCTCTCATGATGATGAGGGAGGGAGACAGTCGTTCATTTCTGGAGCTAGGGAGAGGGAGACATGTCCTTTGTTTTCCAGTCTGGGAAGAGAAAGACATGTCGTTTGTTTCTCCACCAAGGGAAAGGGAGGCACATAGTTCGTTTCTTGGCGGAATGAAATGGAGACACATCCTTCATTTCTTACAGGAAGGAGAGGGTGAGAGACACATGGTTCATTTCTTGGCCAAGGGAGAGGGAGACACATAGTCCTTCGTTTCTCGGCTGAGGGAAAGGGAAGCACTTCATTCTTTTCTCGGCTGAGGGAGAGGGAGGCACGTCCTTAGTTTCTCGCCAAGGGAGAGGAAACAGGTTGTTCCTTTCTCATTTCTCGAGGAGGGGGTGGGAGAAATGTCCTGTTCATCCGTGAGGGAGAGGCATGTCCTTTCCCATCATTTCTTGGCCTAGTGAGGGGGAGACATGTTCCTTTCTGGGCCATGGGAGAGGGACAGAGACATGTCTTTTGTATCTCGGTGGAGGGAGAGGGAGATAGGTTGTTCGTTTCTTGATAGACGCAATGAGGGAGAGGGGTTGAGAAAAAGGGAGGAGAGGTGGGATACAGAGGAGAATTTTCCCAGGGGAAAGTCCGCAGCGGGGGTCTTTCTGAGCCCTGGAATGCCCAGCGCAGAAGGGAGGGCAGCAGGCAGAAGGCATAGAGGACAGTGCAGGCTGAATCCATTCGAAAGGGCCCTAGGAAACCTGGTCCTGGCAGTTGCTGCAGTGACAACAGTTCCAGGACGATGCAGAGGAAGCACCGCAGTAGTTGCCTGGGTGTCTGGCCGCGCGTCGTCCTCGCGTTCACCTGCGTCTTGGCCTGGGCTGGGTGGCCTGGCTAAGAGTCGCATCCGCAGGAAGTGCTGGTGGATGTGGCCCATGGGCTGGGCGTTCAAGTGCCACCCGGGGCGAGCGGGAGGCCGAGAGGGGGCGGGCTGGGGCGTGGTGCCCGGGGGCTGGCAGATGCCCTAGAGACTGGGCAGGGCCGGGCAACTCCCAGGTGTGGTAGGCGCCTGGGCGCGGAGCCTCGCCAAGAACCAGATAGAAGGGAAGCGGCCCGGCCCCTCCCCCGAAGGAGGGACCCCGTAGAGAAGACTGGGCCTAGGGGCAGCCCACAAGCTCCCGGGGTTTCCTCACTCCCGCGCCTCCGCTCTCTGCGCTCCATTGCTGCAGTTGGCACGGCACGTCTCGCGGCCACTCTCCCAACATTTCTCCGAGGGAGGGATAGAAATGCCATTTCTCGGTCGCCACGATGAGGAACAGGCAGAAAATCAGTTTCTCGGAGGGAAAGGCAGAAACGGTGTCTCTCGAGGGCGTTTGTCGAAAGGAAATTTTGAAACGGCGTTTCTAGGTCGCCACGACGAAGGAGAAGCAGAAATGGAGTTTCTCGGTCACCGAAGGCAGCGGGACCGGGAAGAACGCTGGCCCTGGACGGCCGCGGCGACGACCGCCGGCCCACGACCGAAGACGGCGGGATCGGAAAGAGCGCGACAACGACGACTGACACCCCGCCCGAAGGCCCCGGGACCGGAGAGTGCTGGCCCAGGCCGGGCGCGGGGACGGCGGCCGGCCCCCGTCCGAAGGCGCCGCTGGCCCTGGTCGGCGCGGCGACGGCGGTCGGCCCCCCGCCCGAAGTCGACGCTGGCCCTAGTCGGGCGCGGCGACGGCGGTCGACCCCCCCGTCCGAAGGCGGCGCTGGCCCTGGCCGGGTACCGGGCCGGCCGCGGCAACGACGGCCGGCCCCCCGCCCTTAGGCGGCGCTGGCCTTGGCCGGGCAACGGGTAGGCCGCAGCGACGACGGCCGGCCCCACCCCCCCCCCGTCCGAAGGCAGCGCTGGTCCCGGACAGGAATCGGGCAGGGCGCGGCAACGACGGCCGGCCCCCCCGCCCGAAGGCAGCGCTGGCCCTGGCCGGGCGCGGCGACGGCGGCCGGCCCCCCCTCCAAGGCAGCGCTGGTTCTGGCCGGCCCCCCGCCTGGAGGCAGCGTTGGCCCTGGTCTGGCGCGGCGACGCTGGCCGGCCCCCGCCCGAGGGCAGCGCTGGTTCTGGCCGGCTCCCCGCCTGGAGGCAGCTTTGGCCCTGGCTGGGCGCGGGAACAGCGGCCGGCCCCCCGCCCGAAGGCAGCGCTAGACCTGGCCGGGCACCGGGCCGGGCTCAGCGACGACGGCCGGCCCCACGACGAAGACAGCGCTGGCCCTGGCCGGGCGCGGGAACGGCGGCCGGCCACCCCGCCCGAAGGCAGCGCTGGCCCTGGCCGGGCACGGGGCCGGGCATGGCGACGACGGCCGGCCCCTCGCCCGAAGGCCGCGCTGGCCCTGGTCGGGGGCTGCGACGGCGGCCGGCCCCTCCCCCTAAGGCAGCGCTGGCCCT
>JAOXYA010093756.1:0-11026 GCA_028565675.1 Sorex palustris
AGACATCATTTGCCAGATAGCTTATGCTTGTATAGAAGGAGACATGATAGTTTGTGCGGCATATGCTCATGAACTTCCAAAGTATGGCGTGAAGGTTGGCTTGACAAATTACACTGCAGCGTATTGTACTGGTCTGCTGCTGGCCCGCAGGCTTCTCAATAGATTTGGCATGGACAAAATTTATAAAGGCAAAATGGAGGTCAGTGGAGATGAATATAATGTGGAAAGCATTGATGGACAACCTGGCGCCTTCACCTGCTATTTGGACTCAGGACTTGCCAGAACTACTACTGGAAACAAAGTCTTTGGGGCTTTGAAAGGAGCTGCGGATGGAGGCTTGTCTATTCCTCACAGTACCAAACGATTGCCTGGCTATGACTCGGAAAGTAAGGAATACAACGCTGAAGTGCATCGGAAACACATTATGGGGCAGAACGTTGCAGAGTATATGCATTACCTAGTGGAAGAAGATGAAGATGCCTACAGGAAACAGTTTTCTCAGTACATAAAGAACAACATAACTCCAGATATGATGGAGAATATGTATAAGAAAGCTCATGTGGCTATACGGGCCAATCCTGTTTATGAGAAGAAACCTAAGACAGAAGTTAAAAAGAAGAGGTGGAACCGTCCCAAAATGTCTCTTGCCCAGAAGAAAGATAGGGTAGCCCAGAAGAAAGCAAGTTTTCTCAGAGCTCAGGAGCGGGAGAGTTAAAATCAACCATGATTTTTTAATGGAGATTTTGCAAAGACAGTAATAAATCTATCGACCAAGCAGTGAAAAAAAAAGAAACTATTTCATGCATTGAAGAAAAATAAAAGAACCTTGAGATTTTGATGGTTCTGTAGTTGCTAACTTCCTGATAAAGAGAGATTGAGAAACAAGTTCCAGTTACTGAAGCAGACTCAGAGAACAGAATGCTAGCTGTTTCACTTTTCTTCTCATGAACCCCAATATATATCAACTCATATGCCCCTTGGCTGCATAATGAGATGCTAATTATATATATAAAATGTGATATATGAACAAGCATGTGATTCTTATAAAAATCTGCAATATCAGTGCACCAAGTCATGCTCTCATAGCTAACCCATTTTTAAGTGTTCTTCTTTAATAAACTTTCTTGTTAAATAGCTAGTGCCTGCATGTCTTGGGCTTCTTGGGTGTCTATCCTTAATAGAACTTACTTTTGTCCACTCTGTCTTTTTCTTGAATTCTTTTGCTGATAAAGTCGAAAAAATGGTGTTTTTGGAAGGTGGAGGCTACTCACATCTTTTTTCTTAATCCAAGAGAGTTAAATTTCTTCCTAGATTAGGTTTCTTGACTCTACTGAGATTCAGGTAGGCAAGGATTAGTTCTAAGGTCTAACAGAGCTAGCAGATACAGGTGTGGCCTATCTGTTCCTACAGATCAAGCAGCTCTAGGTGTGGCCAGTCTGTTTCTAGGTAACAGAGTAATTACTACAATGAGAATAGTTGATATTCATCACCACTCATAGTAACAAAATTTCCCCCCTTGTGATGAGAATTTTAAAAATACGCTGTCCTAGCAGCTTTGAAATATATGGTAAGTCTCATTAACTAAATCTCATTCTTATCAAATAACAGATATACTAGGAGTATAATTTCTTTTTTTTCTTTTCTTTTTTTAAAAATTTTATTGAATCACTGTGAGATAGTTACAAACTTTCATGTTTAGGTTACAATCACACAGTGATCAAACACCCATCCCTCCACCAGTGCACCTCCAATATCCCTGGTATACACCCCCTTTCCTATCCTCCCCCTGCCTCCATGGCAGACAGACATGATTTCCCATAATCTCTCTCTACTTTTTGGCATTATGGGTTGGAATACAGACACTGAGAGGTTATCATGTTTGGTCATTTATCCACTTTCTGTACATATCTTCCATCCCGACCGATTCCTCCAGCCATCTTTTTCTTAGTGATCCCTTCCCTATTCCAGATGCCTTCACTAGGAGTATAATTTCAAGAAGTGTTCACAAAAATAAAATACAATTTCTATTCATTAAATTATCACAGGCAGGGCTGGAGACACAGTCAATGGGTATGGCACTTGTCTTGTATGCAGCTCAACAAAATTTCTTTTAAGTCCTATGTTTGTCCAAAGTCCTTCTAGGAGTGATACCTGAGCACAGAGTTAGGAATGAGAACTGAGCACCCCTGATCATGACTCTACCTCATCCCCTTTCTTTCCTTCCCCCCAAAATCCTATAAGCAAAAGAGAATAAAGTATACAAGAGGACCTTCACCCACTGAAAACTTGAGTATACTGAGACTAGAGAAAAGCTAGCACTTGGCCTAAAGGAAGGGTGGGAGGGTTAAGAGTGAGAGGGATGGGGTTAACATTCCATGCAGGGAACTAGATAGCACAAGTCCTGAAACTAAATGCGTGTTCCTAATCACTATGGAAGTGGAAGACGGAGCTCCTTGGGGAAAACAGAGGAGACTCTTTGGCAAAGTCCTCCCAGTGGGTGGCAGTGGAGATAGGCAGCATTGTGGTTCTTATGCTGTCAGTATAAGACTCATTCCAGGAACTGTGGGTTTGGGGCTATAACTGAGCATTCCAATACCTTGAGAAAAGAGACTCTGAGGAGAAATAGATTCCCTTGTCAAAATGTCTGTGGGATCAGTGTGTCTCGCTAGAGACTACATGGAACTCTTGGAATGAATTAGAAGGCAAGCATAGTAAAAGTTATAAAATGATGGAAACAGAAGATGAAATAAATGTTCAAATTTCCATCTCAGTTTGGCCAGCATTTATTCCTTCAATCAGTTGCTTAGACACTCTGTGTGTGTTCATTGATTTGATTATCACTCCTTTGGTATTGTCTAATAGTCTAGTTCTTCTTCTTGGAGAAACCGACAAGCTACTGAGGGTATCCTGCCCACACAGCAGAGCCTGGCAATCTTCCATGGCGTATTTGATATGCCAAAAACAGTAACAATAACGGGCCTCATTCCCCTGACCCTGAAAGAGCCTCCAATGCAGCACTGTTGGGAAGTAAGGAGAGGTTGCTAAAATCTCAGGGCTAGGACGAATGCAGACATTACTGGTGCCCGCTCCAGCAAATCGATGAATAACAGAATGACAGTGATATAGTGGTATTGAATAGGGAAGAAATGTGGGTATAATGATACCATTTATTTCAAATTGGCTCCAAAATGGTTTTGCTGAAATCTCAAATTGGAGACTATTACAAATAAATTCTTAAATTTTCTTGCTTTTTGACCTTTTACTATTGTGTTTGAATGAGAATTGGCACAGAAAACAAACAAACTTTATTTACAAGTTAGGATATTTGGGCCTGGTTTTAGTTTGCTTTCTCACATTTATGTGGAGGAATTTTTAGATCCCCAAAGAGCAGATCCATATCATTCTCAAAAAGGCACCAAGATATAAGTGTTTGATTGAACTGTTGGGGGTAACTCCCCTTCAATCTTGAAACTTGTGGAGGACAAGGAGCCCAATCACTGAGGGGTTACAGTAATCGACCACTTCAATTATTGGCCTGACTTCACAAACATCAGAATTCACATTAACCAAATAATGTGGATTTAAAGATATCTCAGGAGGGATTTCATTCCATTAAGAGTTATTAAGGCATCACAGTTCAACAGGATGAACCAAAGGACTGGAAGAATGGGACTATGGTTTTAATTGATTCTTCCTATTAACTCAGAGTGGCACCAGCTCTCAGAGGTCTAATTTTTTTCAGTATTTCAAAAACAGGTGGAAAAAGTGTTAGATTTTTGTTCTTTAACTCTTTTAATTGTATTTTTTTAACTTATTTAGGGTTTTGAGCCACTCCCTGTGGTGCTCAGTGGTTATTATTAGCTCTGTACTTAGAAATTACACCTCTGGTAGTACTCCTGGGACTATATGAGATGCTGCAGATAGAAACTGGGTTGACTGCATAGAAAACAAGTGCCTTACTTGCTGTATTATCTCTCTAGCACCCAAAAAGATACTTTTAAAATAGAAAGAAATGAAACAGATGGCACCAACTAAAAATATATATTTTTTTAATACAATGTATCACAAATATTAATGTTCCAAATTGTAATCAGTCAAATTGTTATTAATGCAAGATCTTACCTTTTTGGTGCCTCATCTAAAAATTTGACATAAATTTTATATTCAGAACATTTCAAGTCAGAAGACTTAGGAGAAGTACTTGATCATAGACTTTAGACTTCCAAAAATCCTGTTGAAATGTTGAAAATGTTTACTCAAGAATATAAAATATATTTTAAAGTATTCTAATCATTTAAATTCTTTTAAGTGTAATTTAACAGAAGAATAAAGCTAAGAATTCAGGTAAAATCGGCACATAATTCTAGGGATAGTGTCTGAGCCATGTGAGGCTAGGCCACAGATAATAAATAATGTACAGGTTCACACAGAATTCTGTAGGAGTAAAATTTAGGTCTGAAAACACATCTGGAATACACTATTTTTTATTTTTATTTTTAAAAGAGTTTTTATTAGTGAAACACCCTGAGGTACAGTTGTAGACTTACAAATTTTTGTGCTTGGGTTCCAGTTATACAATGATTGAGTACCCATTCCTTCACCAGTGCCCATTCCCCACCTCCAATGCTCCCAGCATCCCTCCCATCATCCCATCCCCCCATTCCCACCCCTGTGGCAGGGCATTCTCTTTTGTTCTCTCTCTCCTTTTGGGTGCTGTGGTTTGCAAAAGAGGCATTGAGTAACAATCATGTTAGGTCTATAGTCTACTTTCAGCATGCATCTCTCATCCTGGGAGGATCCTCTCAACACCCTTTACTTGGTCCTCCCCTCTCTATCTGAGCTGCCTTTGCCCCCAGCATGTGCGGCTGGCCTGCAAGCCATGGAGTGAAACTTCTGGTACTTATCTTGGCTATTCTTGGGTGTTAGTCTTCCATGTTGTTACTTTATATTCCCCAGATGAATGCGATCTTTCTATGTCTGTCTCTCTCTTTCTGACTCATTTCACTTAGCATGGTACTTTACATGTAGTACCACTTGTATGTAATGGAAAGTTCTATGTGCACCTTCTCTGGTTCTTCTTAGACACATTGAGTCTTTGGGACCAGTATCACGGTCTTTGGATACCTAACTAGGATCTACAAAGGCATAACTGTGGCCTTCCTGGGTATTTCAGGGTCTCTCAGGAAGCTGGAGCTTAACTAGCTGATAAGTGCCTCTCAAGGTCTGACTTGAGTATGAGATGGCAAGATCTAAGTGCACCTTTCCAAACATTTCCTTGATACTTTGAGTTCTTAGAATAGAAAAGGAGCCCTCTAAGACCTAACTGGGGCCTGCTGTGGGATTTTGTTGCAATTCAAAACCTCAAAGAGTCAAGTTCAGAACTTTTAAGGGCTTTGAGGCTACCTGGGGCCTCATAAGGATGTTCTCGGGTCTAATTGGGCAGTCACATGCTTTGCAGATTCCTAACGTGGGGGTGAGATGAAAAGTTCCAAATGCAACTTTCCAAATAATTCAAAGATGTTTTGCATTTATGAGATGGGATATGGGACCTTCCAAGGTCTAGTCAGATACTACCAGGATCTATTGAATACTTTTTGAGTCCTCTAAGGCAAAGCACAGGTCCTGCTGGGCAGCCATAATCTTTGCAGGGTGTTTTTCTGAGAGCAAGATAGGAAGTACTATATGTAGGTTTTCAAGCACTCCTTAGATACTTTGAGTTCATAGGACCCGGGGTGCGGTCTTTAGATGCCTACTTGGGGTCTTCCAAGGCCTAGGTATGGCCTATTGAGATTTCAGGGCCTCCCAGGCATAGCTGAGACTTAGCTGACTAACTTGGGAGTGATATGGCAAGGTCTAAGTGCTAGCTTCCCAATCACTTCCTTGATGCGTTTTGTTTGCAAAAAAGAGGGTGGGGCCATCCAAGACCTATCTGGGGTCTCATAAGGCAGTCCAAGACTTTTCAGAGTCAACTTGGAGAGTCTAGGCCTCTCAGAGCCTGCTGGCTCATCGCAGGTATGATCTGGGGCCTAGATGGATAACCACTAGATTCACAGGGTCCTGATCTGGGAATGAGATGGCAAGTTCAACATGTAGCTTTCCAACTACTTCCTGGATGGTTCGAGATCCTGGGACTGGGGACATGGATTTTTGAAACCTAGCTGTAACCTTGTGGACCATATCCAGGTCTTCCTGCCCCTCCCCATGCCCCACCTCAGGGCAAAGCAAGATTCTAGCTGGGCAGCTTAATGCTTGCAGGATGCAATCTGGGACAAAATAAAAATATTTATGTACAGTTTCCAGGGACTTCTTAGACACTTTGATTTCACAGGACTGGGGGCAGGGCCTTTGGTTGCCTAGTTGAGGTCTTGCACTTGCAAGGTCTAATGGGACCTTCATGGGCCTCTCAGGATCTAGCTGGGACCTACCAGGTCACCCATCTCCTGGAAAGGGACTTTACGAGGTCTAGCCAAAGCTTTGGGGGTATTTGGGGGATCTTTGATGGCTTTTGTTTTTGTTTTTGGTTTTGGTTTTGGTTTTGGGGCTGTATCTGGCTGATTATGCTTAGGGGTGTTACTGGGTCTGCACTCAGGAATTATTCCAGGAAGTGTTCAGGGGATCATATGGGATTCCAGGAATTGAACTCATGTTGGCCACATGCAAGTAAATGCCCTACCTGGTGTGCGGGAATGAGATAGTTTTAATTGCAGCATCCAAACCTTTACCTAGAAGCTTTAAGTTCTCTGTACCAGAAAGGATCTTCTGAGTCTCATCTGGGACCTTCAGGGTCCTCTTGAGACCTCTCAGAGCCTTTCAGGGCCAAGTTGGGACCTCACCATGTCACATGCTTAGCAGGATCCTGACCTGGGGCCAAGATGGCAAGTTCTAAGTGCATCTTCCTAGATCCTACTTAGACACTTTTAGTTCACAAGACTGTGGTATAGGGCTTTTGGACACCTAGCTGAGGTTTTCCAAAATCTAGTTTTAACCAAACTGGGGTCTAGCTAGCTGCCAAACACATCATCAGGTCCTGATACGGGGCAGTTGTGGGAAGTTCTTTCTTTCTATTTTTTTTTTAAATTGAGTGACATACAATTACAAAGCTGTTCATGATCATGTTTCATCATACAATGATTCAACACCCATCACTCCACCAGCCTACATTTCTCAATTAAAAATAAATAAAAAATAACTATTAAAAAGAGGCTACAGATATAGTACAATGGGTAAGGCTGAAGATCATAGTTTGATCCCTCATGCCTTAAATGATCCTCTTAGCACCATTAGGAGTGATCCTGGAGTACTTAGGGAGGAGTAAACTCTGAACAAAGCCAGGTGTGACCCCCAAACCAAAAGAAACAAAAGTATATTAGATACAGACTGAGTGATAGTACAGCAGGTAGAGTGCTTGTCTTTCTTGTGGCTGATCTGAGTTCAATCCCAGTACCCCATATGGTCCCTAGAACCTTGCCAGGAGCAATCCCTGAGCACAGAAACAGGAGTATGTCACAACAGCACAGTAGAGAGTGACAAGTCTTATTGTTCAACTTGTTTGTTCTCTCCTAATTCTGAACAAGATGATTCTATTTCTTAATCCCATTTTAGCTCTCAGATTATATATATGCTCTTTTTGGTTTTATGTTGCTACTCCCTCTATTTTTTAATTTTTTATAAAATTATTTTATAAAAATAAAATATAAAAATTTTCTATATTTTTAATTTTTAATAAGGTTATAATCTACTCAAAGAGACAAAACAATAAATTATGAGATGCCAGTTCCTTAAACTAAAAGTGTCTAGGAAGAAAGTGGAAAGCTCCATTTAAAACTAGCCATCTCGGGGCTGGGGCGATAGCACAGCGTTAGGGTGTTTGCTTTGCATGAGGTCGACTGAGGTTCAATTCCCAGCATCCCGTAGGGTCCCCTGAGCACCACCAGGAGTAATTCCTGAGTGCAGAGCCAGGAGTAACCCCTTTGCATCACCAGGTGTTACCAAAAAAGCAATAAATAAATAAGTAAATAAATAAATAGCCACCGCAAACCCCCAGTCAGGACCATGTGAAACTCCTGGCTGTCCAGCTGTCCCCAGCTTGTCCCTGGGTGGTCAGGAAAGGCTTTGAGAGCCCCTGGAAGACAATGGCTAGGCCTCAGCAGGCCCCAAAGTTGATCATGCAAATTCAAAGCATCAAGGAAGTGGTCAGGCAGCTACACTTAGAACTTCCCATCTCACCTAGAAGTCAGAACCCTGTAAGCCACTTGAACAAAGCCATAGTTTGGCCCTGGAAGGACCCTAAAGGCCCAAAAATGCCACGGCCAGGGCTCCAAATATCCCATGTCCTCTCACAGACAGAATAGTTAAATAGGCTCTATCAGGTCAATCTGAAGCAAATGAAGTTGACTTGACCTTCAGGGAAAACTTTTAAAATGAAGGAGGTTCAGTTAGCAGGGCCTTGTACAGAATAGAAATTCAGTCTGAAATTAAAACACAGGGGCTGAAGGATCAATAGTCATGTGATTCTGAATGACCTAGACTCAGAATGACAATCCCACTAAGGCTAGGGGAGCAGAAAACATAAAGAACCTAAATTTCAGATGATATAATTGAGTCAAATAGCTTTCCCATAGGAATAAAATGAAATTGTTCTCTCTGAATTTTCTTTTCTTTTTCCTCCAAAGGTATTGTGAGCTTGATTTTGAAGTCTATACTTGTGGCTGAATGCAATTTCTTTTCTTCCTTACCTTCCCTTCTTAAATCTTTGCTGAGCTTCATTAATGTTACTTATTATTTTTTATTGCATAATAAAAATTATGCATTCCTAATTTTGGGCAATTTTAATGTTATGCTTCTATATAACCCTCTTTTTCAGTCTGTTCTTTGAGCCACTTGTTTAAAAGTCCATTAATATTGGTTTCTCCTTTAGAGCCTAGCTTCTTGAAAGGTTTCTGAATGCACAACCATCAAAAAATTAATTCAGAATCAGCCATTATAGTGAATCTGAGGTGTTTCTGGCAGTTTTACTCTGTATTGCATTTTGGGGGTAAAGGAGTTAGTAGGAAAAGTTTGAGAGGCCCTGTTTTAGAATACTGGTTGTTCTTTTTCTCCTCTAATTATGAGCTTTTAATATTTAAATAAGCCAAAACATTATAATGATATATTTTTCTTCTGTTAGTGGACATTGAACTCACACATCATTTGCCTGCACCAGTTTGAACTTTTTATCCAATTTTGTTGAAAATGTTGTCCACAGATATTTTCCTTTCCTATTCGAGTACCTTATCTGTTTTAATGAAAGTACTTGAGCAGATTAAAATGTGATCATGTCTCTCAAGCTTGTCTCCCTGGAAGTTTAATTTAGATTATCTGATGGTACTCCATCCCACATCTGTATGTAGTCTAACCCCCTTAAAAAAAAAACCCTTCAAGATAAGCAGCCTTAAATGACAAAATAAAAGCCCAGAGAGGTTAAATAATTTGCCCAGTCACCAAGAAAGAAATTGATATAGCCCACAATTGAAGCTGCTTCTGTTTAACTTAGTCCCAAGTGCTGTGTAAATGCTTCAAAAACAAGCCAGAAAGACTTGTCTAACACTTGTGCTCTTGCAAAGAAGTTCTCTGTGCTCTCCTTGGAAAGGCCTGATTTTTGACTCAGATTCAGGGCTCACTTATTCTAATACATGAAAGAATGTCTTCAGGTGAAAATAAATCTGGTAAAAGTTTTAAAAAGATGGGAATTGTCAAGATAGTATAGGGGTTAAAGCACTTGTCTTGCATATGGCCAGTTCTAGTTCTATCTCTATCACTGCATGTGGTCTCCTGAGCCAAAAGCCAGGAATAAGCCCTGAATATATCTGGCTATGACACCAAACAGACAAAAAATGAACTAAAAACAAACAAACAAAAAAGAAAATAAATTAAAATAAAAAAAACTAATACCTACAAAGGGCCAACACCATTGTGTAATAGGTAGAATGCTTGTCTTCCACATAGCCAACTGGGATTTGAACCAGCACTGGATATGGTCCCCCAAGCCTGCCAGTAGTGAGTGATCCCTGATTGCAGAGCCAGGAGTAAGCACTGAGCACTGCTGAGTTGTGGCATCCAAAAAAAGTCTCTCCAACTAATGCATCACTCTAAAATCAACAGAAAAGAAATGTTTAAAAAGAAATTTTAGAAGTTGAGAAAAGGAGAGAAGGACAAAGAAAGAAAGAAAGAAAGAAAGAAAGAAAGAAAGAAAGAAAGAAAGAAAGAGGAATAAGTAGAAAACAATAAAGGATATGATAGATATAAACAAGTCATATCACTTTTATGCTCGCTGTAGTGGATTGAATTTTGTATTTTAGTGAAAAAACAATGAATGTCAAACTGAATTTAAAACTAAGCTATACACTTTATTGAGAGATGCATCAATTCTCTTTGCATTTTCTTGCTCTGAGAATGAACACAAACCACCCACATTTTATCAGAAAAAATCAGCAACATTTAAACTTTATTGGAATATGTAGAACACCAGCAAGTTTTTTCATGTAAATGTGTAAAAAGAATTTGAATGTGTAAAAAGAGAGCAAATGCTCTTGATTTTCATCATAAAACAATTAAAACTCTCTAAACTTTTTAATTTCTGCTAAGAAATAGAAATGCCTTATAACTATGAACGTATTTAATTAGATCATTAACATTAGAGGGTAAATAATTTTATTTGGTGACAATTGATGCAGTAAAATGAAATAATTATTATGATGAATACTCACCTGAACAAGCAATTAAGGAAATAAGAAGGATTATATTCTTTCTTCTTTTCCAATAAAAGGGCATAGAATAGGAGTGGCAGACTTAAAAGTCTTTTTTTTTTGGAAAGAACATTAGACTCCGAGTTAGGAGATATAAGAATCAATTGGGATGTCAACCCCATCAAAAAATGGGGCAATGAAATGAACAGAGACTTTCTCAAAGAGGAAATCCAAATGGCAAAAAAGCACATGAGAAAATGCTCTACATCATTAATCATCAGGGAGATGCAGATCAAAACCAC
>JAOXYA010093766.1:0-11026 GCA_028565675.1 Sorex palustris
TCAGAGGCAGTGTGTGTGTGCATGCGCTGAGAATTGAACCCAAGATTTCTTCACACATCAGAGGCAGTGTGTGTGTGCATGCGCTGAGAATTGAACCCAAGATTTCTTCACACATCAGAGGCAGTGTGTGTGTGTGTGTGTGTGTGTGTGTGTGTGTATGTGCTGAGGATTGAACCCAGGACTTCACACAGCAGAGACATGTGCTGGATCACTGAGCCACATCCCTAGCCCTAGAGTCTTGAATTTAAGAAGTAGGTACAAGGGATCAAGTATAACCAAGTCTTACGTCCATAGCCTATGGGTGTGGGCAGGCTACCATGAGAGCCATGAGCCCAGACCCTGTCCCAAGACAGCCCAGAAGCTTTTCTGAAGCCAGATAATGTGAAGGGGACATACTCAGAGCCCAAAGAGGCAGCTCAATTCTGAAAACACTGGGTATTTACCAGAAAGACAACTTCAAAGGGGAAGAAATCTCTTACTCCTAACACTTTATTTAGGTTGTTTATTCTGTGTCATTAAGGGATATGTCATTTTAGCTGGGGAAAATGGTTTGTTGTTGCTGTTGTTTTGTATTGCCATCTTGGGGATGAAACCAAGGGCCTCTCACATGCAAAACAAGTGCTCTACCCCTGAACTGCATCCCCAGCACTGAAAAATAGGCTTCCTCTTCTTCAATTTAAGCCATACTTACATCATGGGTTCTCTTGTTTTTCCTCGGGGCTAAATCTAGCCCACAGATATGTCCCAATTTTGCATGTGTGTGTGTATAAGTGATTAAACTGTGTTTTTCAATTAGTAGATTTCAAGGCAAATGGAAAGGCTCTGGCTCTGGGGAGCTTGGCGGTTCTGGCCTCTCTGGGCAAAAATCAAGGGGGCCCGAGATCAAATGTGTGGCACATTTAGCATAGGGGTACACCTGGGACATCATACATGGGCTCTTCACTGTCAACCTGCCTGACTAACTCGTGTGACTCGTGTGTCCTTGACTGCTTGGTGCTGAGCCACAGTTGAAGTATTTTTGTGACCACGAAGTTCCAATTTTGTGGCTGCAGAAGGACAGTCAGTGGAGACACACGGTGGTGGGTTGAGAAGGAGCTTTATATGCAACCCACCAGCAGGTGGGAAGATGGCAGACTCTTGTCCTCAAACTTGCCATCTGTTCTCAGTCACAGAAAGTCTTGTTACAGAGAGAACAGGGACGTATTAGAAAGGGTGGGCTGTGGACCCACCAGCCCAGAATGAACAACAAAATTTCCCACTCTGGGCTGGTCACCTGAGGCCTGCTTCCTTTTATCTGCAAAGCTAAATGTAGTAAGGGCTGAGCTTTGGGGGAACAGAATAAAACAAGGAAGAATTTTTTTTTTTGCAGTGTTCATTTTACAGTTTTTAATCAAGTAGTAGAAAAGATAACTTTATTCCGGCATCTTCTCCACCTTCTCAAGTGTTTCTTTCTTATATCTGCCCTTCTCCTTTTCTACTTGGCAAGACTTGCCTTTGCATTCAAGGATCTTTTTGTAATCTTTGTCCACTTTCAGTGTAGTGATAACCACCTTACTGAGGTGAATGCCCACGTGGACAGTTGTGCCATTTGCCTTTCCCGCTGGACTCGTTCAATGTAGATGACATATTTCTTCCTGGAAACCTGGACCACTTTGCCAATTTGCTGACCTTTGTAGTGACCTCTCACAACCTGAGCATCATCATCCCTCTGGATGGACATGAATCTTACATTATAGTTCTGTCTCAGCTCTTTGGAAAGAGGGAAAGACATAATCTTCCTACGTATGTGGGAAGGGGCATTGACATGCCTCTTCCGGTCCTTGCTCCAGTCAGAAGTCACAAAAGAATTGAACTTCATTTTGGCAGTTACCACTGCAGTGATGGTCGCAAAAGGGACAAGCAAGACTGTCCTTTTGTGGGGAAGGGGAAGGTGAGGACAAGTGTCCTTGTCTGGAAGGCTGAGCTGCTCCTAATTTCATCAGGTAGGTTTCATTTCCATTGGTTGACTCCTTGGAGGCAACTCCCTGGCATGGTCAGTCATTTATTTAATATCTCTGTGGGGGCGGGGGGGGGGAGGGACTGTAGACACAGTGTGGAAGGAGACATACTCAAATACCCTCATTAAAGTCAGAATTTAGTGGGGTACCTAGGCACAAGCAGTCACAACATTGGCCCAGGAAAAATTAGGAGGTGAATTCAAGTAAAAAAAAAAAAGCCAGCAAACTCTGGTTTGCTGGAGAGGAGAATGTTAAAAAAAGAGAAAAGTTTCCCTTCTTCTGCCCCCAAGAGCATATCAGAAGGAACATAACCTGCAGGCTAAACCCTTCTGCCAAAAGTTTAGGTTTGCAGATATGTTGGAGAGTGCCTCGGAGGATTGGCGTCTAAGGGGATTTATTGAACCCCTCTTTTATAAAGTATTTTCTTTTCTACATAAACTATTTTTTTGAGCATGTAGGAAAGATTTTTTTCTAGGCTTCTTAAACCATTGGTAATGGCCTCATATGGGGGTTGAGTAACTGGACAGAGTTGCATTAAAATGTTGAAAAATAAATAGGGAGTTTATTATGAACAAACATTTGATTGTAAACCTACTTTTAATGTCCAGGGTCCTGGAAATAATGTCTTGAAGAAAAATAGACCAAGTTTAGGAAGTCCTGCTCTAGGACACAAGTCTGCCATCTTGCACCCGCCATCTTGTTGCCTGTAAAGCTCTTTCTAGACCCATCACTCACTTTTGGTTGATTGGCCAAGTGGCAGTGGAACTGATCCTTCAAGATTACAAGCACTCCCCAAGACAAAGGCTATGTGGCAGATGTTTTGAGTGGATGGTACAAATTTCCAGCCCAGACAGGGAATTTGGCTGGAATGGAATCAGGCAGTAGAGGCTGTGCCATTTGCAAACGATGTTCTAAGTTCTTTGACGTTCTTCCAATGGAAAGGTGGGTCCGTGTCCCCCCTTCTTTGGAATCTTTAGTTTGTGACTGTCTGAGCTAATACAATGTGCCAAGAGCTGGTTTTATCTAACTTCTGGGCTCCAAGGAAGGAAAATTTTTCCTTCCAATGTAATGGGATGCTCACTTTGTGTTAAACCAGGCCAAAGATCAATAGTAGAGAAAGACAACTGATTTGGCCCCAGAATCTATCGGACAGTCTTCCTCATTTTGTCTTAAAATCTTAACCCTTTACATTGTTTAGGTCATTTTGTCTTTTTCTAAAATCTTAACCCTTTACATTGTTTAGGTCATTTGGTCTTTTTCTAAAATCCTAACCCTTTACATTGTTTAGGTCCATCAAATAGGATGGAGAAGGTCTCCAGGATAAGTCCAGAGCAGCTGTTATCTTTATTCTGGAACTCACTGGTCTATAACTCACCCTGTCTTCTCTGTTCTTTCCCTCTAGAGGAACAAGTGGCAAGAACATCTGAAGTGAGCAGCATCTGACCAGCCCAACCTTGTCCCTCCGTGGTTGAGAATATGTAGAAATGAGCCTGGCCTTTAGACTCCGTATTCTCTGGCTCTAAGTCTTCTCTCAACTGCAACAATAATAAAAATTCTATTTTCCTTCCTTTTTAAAAATAAAACCCTTTTTGTGAGTTTGCAGCTGAAAAATGAGGTCCTTGAACACATTGGGAAAGGTCCCAGAAGGAAATCTTTTGGGATTTGCTTGATTCCTCTCACCCAGCCCCCATATAGTTTGTCATATCTAAACTTCTGTTTTCTTTCTTTCTTTCTTTCTTTCTTTCTTTCTTTCTTTCTTTCTTTCTTTCTTTCTTTCTTAAGGCAGGGACAAGAGAGGTAGTACAATGGGTAAGGTGCTTGGCCAATCTGCTTTCATTTCAGGCACCATTTATTGTCTCTTAAACACCACCAGGTATGAACCCTGAGCTCAAAGTCATAGTAAATCCTAAGGACAGCAAGGTGGGGCTGGAGCAATAGCACAGTGGGTAGGGTGTTTGCCTTGCATGCGGCCAATCCAGGTTCGATTCCCAGCATTCCATATGGTCCCCTGAGCACCGCCAGGGTAATTCCTGAGTGCAGAGCCAGGAGCCACCCCTGTGCATTGCCGGGTGTGACCCAAAAAGAAAAAAAAAAAAAAAAAACGCTAAGGACAGCAAGGTGTGGCCCCAAAATGCATACAAAGAAAAAAATGAAAGAACAAAGAAAGAAAGGAAGAAAGAAAGAAAGAAAGAAAAGGAAGGAAGGAAGGAAGGAAAGAAAAGGAAGGAAGGAGGGAAAGAGGGAAGGAGGGAGAGAGGGAAGGGAGAAAGGAGGGAAGGAAGGAAGGAAGGAAAGGAAATTTATTCTGTGGTCTTAGATAAGGGAAAAGAGGAGGATAATCTCTTATGCTTTAATAATGGTCAAGATCAAATGTTTTGTTAAAAAAGAATTTATAAATGAACACTTGTATTTTTGATGTTTCTGAGGTTGGTATTATATTCATAGAGGCAGAGTTTTTAGACGTGAGATGCTTTCTAGACTGCCAGGAAATTAAAATTTTGAGCCATAAATCTGAGGATTTTAGGTAATTGAAGCTCAGAGAGATCAAAGTCACTTGATCACAAAATAATAGCTAACAATTACTGAGCATGTTTCATATGCTGGGTCTCGGTGCAGAGTATTACTTCATTTAATCTTTTTAACAAGCTGGGGAGTGTGATACCATTTATATGGGGGAAGGAATAGGAGTCTCAAAGAGCTACTGTTAGTTGCCTCAAGTTAAACAGCCAAATGGGGGACTCAGAAGTCCAAAAACAAGCCTTGTGTTCTTGAAGACTATACTGAAAGAAACCATCTCCTAATGCTATTTCAATAAAAACAACCCCATCCGCCATCTCACCATCTTTCCACCTGGTTAACTTTTTTTTTTTTATTGTGGCTGGAGTGATGGCACAGCTGGTAAGGCATTTGCCTTGCAGGCGGCTGACATGGCCAAGGGATCAATTCCTCCGCCCCTCTCGGAGAGTCTGGCAAGCTACTAAGAGTATCTGGCCTGCACGGCAAAGCCTGGCAAGCTACCCATGATGTATTCAATATGCCAAAAAGAGTAACAAGTCTCACAATTTGTTGTGAGATGTTACTGGTGCCGGCTGAAGCAAATGACGACAAATCCATGAACAATGGGAGGACAGTGCTACAGTGTTACAGTTGCTATTTGTTTATTGGGCCACACCCGGCAGTGCTCAGGACTTAATCCTGGCTCTATGCTCAGGGATCAAACTCCTGGTGGGCTCAGGAGCAAACCTGTGTGGCCACCTGCAAGGCAAATCCCCTACCTACTGTACTATCTCTCCAGCTGCTAGTCTGTTACTTGTTACTAGTCTGTGTATGATCTTGGTTCCTGTCTTTTGCTCTTTACCCGGTAGTCAACTCTTAAAGGGAATGAACTAGAACAGGGTCAGTCACTCATGATGTCCTATTTCCTATAGCCATTACTCCTTTGAGCCAACATCTAACCATATAGAATAGTTGAATCTTGTTAATTTTTCAACTTATCAGCAAGATCATCCTTGCATCCTTGGCTAGAAACTACTTTGGCCTTCAGACCTGCATGCGAAGCAGGGAAAGGTTAGTGATCTCAATCCACTTGATGAGGGCCACGTGCATCTGCCTCCAGCTCCTCCTGTGCCCTCGGGGACTGTCCACAGGAGTTACCGAGACATCAGTTATCCGCCCCCCACTTTCTTGCATTCCCAGTTTGGTCCACTTCCCCAAAGGACCAAACTGCACATCAGCACACAAACCCCCTGTGCTTACTTGGCTTTGCCTCACACCCTAGAAAAAATTCTCTCTCTGACACAGTCATCTCAGGGGCTCAAAAAAGCGATTCCTTCAGCCAGTGTAAGAGTTTGGAGTTAGCTATCCCTCAAGGACAGAGAACAGAGCCGATAATGCAAATCACACAGCGAGGTTTATTGCTTCTAGAAAGCTGGGGTCCAAGTATCCGCCCGACTCAGCGGACTTCAACAAGGACCCCAAGCACTAGGTTCAGTAAGTTCTTATACTTTAATTTTGGCAAGTCAGCATTACTCAGCAATTTTCTATTACCTGCAAAGTACATACATATTGTTGTTGTTGTTGTTTTGGCCCACAATACCCAGCCCACCTCCCTGACAGGTACATTCCGGAGACCTAATCTTATATCTTATTCCGGGGATGTAATCTTTGACAAAAGCATCTGTTTTTTCTGCTTTTCTTGTTCCTGGAAGAGGCCTAGGCTACTCAGACCCTGTCATGGCAGTTTTCTGGCTAAGTGAGTCCTAACACTGGGATGGTAGGAAGGACCATACAGCTCTCAGAAATAAATGCTTTCCTGTAAATGATGATCCTGATAGATCTTCCCTTGAGACTAGCTTATCTGTTCCTTTAAGTAGAAACTTCCCAGGAGCGACTAAGGGAGGCGGGAAAGATGCTAATCAGAACCTTATATTGAATTCTGCTTCCTCCAGGCAGCCCTCAGCTTCGATTCTGAAAATTTTTTTTTTCCCTGCCTATGGTAGTACGTTTTTAAATTTTGAGGCACTATACTTTATTGTGATTTATTTTATTTATTTTTTTCTCTCTCAGTGTTTTTAATTTTTTTAAAAATTTTTATTAGTGATATAATGATAGGGTTTCCTGCATACTACGTTTTACCATGACACCCTCCACCCAAGGGTGGAGTTAACTCACAGCACCTCTGCACCACAGTGAAATCAGGACAATGGCGAGACAGCAGAACCAGGGTTCTGTTTCTACCGGGGCTCATGGTTAGAGTTTTGTGGGCTCATGCTTTTTAGGGGAGGCTCTTACTGACTCTGCGCTTAGGAATAAACCTTGACAGTGTTCAGGGGACCACATGCAGTGCCAGGGATCAAACTGGGGTTGCCCGGATGCCAGGCAGCCGCCTTAACTCCCCTCTCTGACCCTGGGCTCATGCTTTCATGGGTCATTCAAATACTAAAAACTGAGAATTCCAAGCCTGCCATAAGGGACGAGATTAAGTAACCATTAGCCCAAAGGGCCTATGTAGACTGGATCAGTACAAAGGCAGGAGTTTCTGTGGGGGGAGGGGGAGGCTGGTGGCCTGGCTCCTGCCTGGTCAGGGGATGGCAGGTGTCTGTGTTCACCCCTCTTTCAAGTGACACTCTTTTTTCGTGAGGATGCCCTGGGCCTTAATCCTGGTTTTAGGCATGTCGTGTTGCAGAACAAGAAAAACCAACTCCAGGAATTTACAAAGGCTTTGCAGCAATCTGTATCCTCCAGATTTTATTTTGTTTTGTTTTGATTTGTGGGACCACACCCGGCTGTGCTCAGGATTTACTCCTGGCTCTGCCGTTTAGGAATCACCCTTGGCAGGTTCAGAGGACCCTATGGAGTGCCGGGGATTGAACCTGGGTCAGCCATGCAGCAGCATACAGAGCAAACTCCTTAGGCGCGGTGCTATCTCTCTCTCGTCCCTTCTCCAACCGCTCCCATCCTGTGTTTTATTTTAACAACCAGCCCTTGTGCTGCTCCTTGAATCCACCAGATACCACGTTACCAGACCAACGTCTGGAGGAGGAACGAGCTCATGCATATTTAAACTTATTAAACTTTAAATAAACCGTGTCTCACACACCAGAACATGGATCAAAGAGGGAGGACTTATGTTCTGTGCCCAGAGATTTTTAAAAACCTCATCCAAACAAGGGCATTGTTAAGCACCAAACTATTTAAACTGTTGTAGGGGGATCACAGGTTTACCCCCTCCTTCCTGCTACCCCAGCGTCTGTTCGTTGCTGCCTTAATTTGAGCCCAGCCGTAGGAAAAAGAGCAAGCCCTGCGTTCATTCCTGTTTTCCCTCCCCACCTCCCAACCCTCGCCATCAGCTTCAACCTGCCCAGAGTCTGCACTGAGGAAGAGTTGGAGATCCGCCCAGAAGCGGGGACCCCCCAAGGCCTGCACTTCCAGGGGAGAGGAACTCCACGATACAGCCTCCTGTGGTCTGGTAGGCTGGTTCCCCACCCACCACCAGAACCTTGAATTGTAAGACCCTCAACCACTTGCACTTGTCCCAGATCTCACAAACCAGAGCCCTTGCTGTTTCCCACTGCAGTAAAATTTCCCAACATAAAACTGACGACTTCTTTATTTTATTTCATTTTTGTTTGTTTTTTTTCCTCTTTGGGTCACACCTGGTGTTGCTCAGGGGTTACTCCTGGCTCTGCACTCAGGAACTACTTGTGGCGGTGCTCAGGGGACCCTATCGGATGCAGAGGATCGAGTCTGGGTTTGCCAGGCAAATGCCCACCCAGCTGTGCTATCACTCTGGCCCCTGACTGTTATTATGGAGGGGAGGTTTATATTACATCCAATGGGCTACATCTGGTGGAAGGAAATTTCATAACAGACGTCAAAGGACAATCCAGGGACTGAGAAAGTAGCTTAGAGGCAGGTCCTATGCTTCGTATGTGTGAAGCCCTGGGTTCTGTGCTTCAACACCTGCCTCCAAAGGATCTTTACTAGAAGAAGGGAGTACTTTATTAATATGCCAACAGCTTTGGGTGGATATGAGCTCCGATTTAGGATTTGGGGTGCTGAGAGCAGAGTGTAGAGACGGGGATTCAAAGGAGAGGGGCATACAAACAGACTAAATAGGTCCTGAGGTGGTTGGGTGTCTGCCTGGGACAGGAGATGAGGGAACTGGGTTGCTCATGATGTGTAGAGTTTAATTCGGAAGAGAATGTAGGGATGGGTATTTATGGCCCAAGGGGAAGTATGGAGAAGGGCTTAGGGGCTGGCATCAGATTGTCCAGGGGACAAAATGTGGCACATTTAGGTACCAGCGAGAGGCCTGGCCTCAGATATGAGAACACACATACACAGTAGAAGTGGTTCTTCTCAGGGAATCACTAAGTCAATGATGGTTGGAGGGATCGCTCGGGATGGGAGTACTTCATTTAATATGTGTGCTGAAAGTAGATGAAGGACCAAACATGATGGCCTCTCATGATCTGTATTACAAACCATAGTGCCCCAAAGTAGAGAGAGAGAAAGAGGGAAACTCTGTGCCATAGAGGCAGGGGAAGAGAGGGGATGCAGGAGAGAGGGATTGGTAGTGGAAAATGTACACAGATGAAGGGATGGGTGTTCGATCATTGTATGACTGAAACTCAAACATGAAAGCTTTGTAAGTGTAGCTCACGGTGATTAAATAAAAAATAAATAAATAAATACATAATAATAAGAAGTGGTTCTTCTGAATGCCGGAAGGTGAGGTTTGCAAGGAGGGCTGCAGCTGGCTAACATGAATCCTTCCACCCCAGCTTGAGAAAAGGCTCCATTCGGAGACCTACCTCTCCTCAGTGCAACCCAGTGGCATCCCTCCCAAGACCCTTCCCCATGACCCCCACTGTGTCCGCTTACCCCAGTAAAAGGTGTCCATACGGCAAATCCGAGGTCCTCCTGGCTGGCTGGAATCGATGCAGTTCTTCTTCTTTTAGCTTTGCAAGGAGTTGTTGTTGCTTTTTCATTGCAATCTCTTCTTTCAGCATGGTGAAATAGCTACGGCCTATCTTTACTGATTTAATAAGATGACTGAGAGAGAGAGAGAGAGAGAGAGAGAGAGAGAGAGAGAGAGAGAGAGTGTCAAGATAGACTGCAGGCAATTTGGAGGCAAGAACCTTCCAAATTCTATTTTTTAATCCCCCCCTTTAATTTAAGCACCGTGGTTTACAAAGTTGTTCATGATGATTCGTTACAGACATTCAGCATTCCAACCCCAATCCCACCACCACTGTCACCTTCCCATTTTCCCAAACTCCCCTCAAGTCTGCCCCAGTTGCAGGCCCAAAATAATTTATTTTACATTGCTTGTTACCACTAAATAGCTAATGAAATGATAAAAAGAAATACTCCAGGAAAAGGAAATTTATGAAAATTGTTGTATCTCACCAGGGGGAGATCAAGTCCTCTTCTGAGGGTTTACTGAGCTATTGCTGGGTAAGCCTTCTATGTTAATGCTTTTTGTTAGTTAAGCTTAGTTGGCTTCTACATTGAATTCCCTTCCAAAGACTTTTGAATCCTACAGTTAGACCTGAGCTTAAATTCTGGGCCTGTGTCTTATTAAAGATAGTGAACAAATGATGGAACCCCTGCAGGCCTGTACCCCATTGTTCATCACTCTGCCACCCTATATATATTGACTGATGCCAGCTAGCTGCCAGATCCTCAGCTTCCCACACACGCAAGCTTGCAGCAACATGCATCCACCATGTTTCCAATGGTGAGGGTTCACTTCCTGTCTCGTACCCCAATGTGCTTATTCCTCTAATAAAGCAAACTTTTCTATTACTCTTCAGTTGGTGATGGGGGTCTGTGAGCTATGGTTTTGGTGTTTCTATTTTCATTGCTCAGGGACCCAGGAGAAATATCTTCACGATGGCAAAGGTAACGGCAAGGTGTACGGGTTTTGATTGCCTCACTCACTGGCCAAATCCCACCCCTGTCTCTCTCTTCTCAGCCCCACCCCCCAGCCCGAAGACACCACGTTGTTCAACTTAGAATATCCATAGTGTGGCTCTCACTGTTCAGGGGAAGAATGCCCATGTCTCTCACTTGAAACCAAGAGATGGTGATGAGTTGTGGATACAGTGAGGAAGGGAGGCCCGAAGCTGAGAGGGGTGCCTGCTAGGCCCACTTGTGCTGTTGGACAAACTGTGAAGGCAAAGAAGACACTGAAGGGAAATTCAAAGTTGTAATTGCAGGGATTCCACAAATGTTAAGTGGAGCAAACTTCTTGGTGACCTGGAGATAGTTGGATGGGTCTGATGAATAAGTAAAAAGCCTCAAAGGGCTGGCGTGTAGCAATTCAGCCCCCTGGTACTGTCTGGGCCCCCATGTAGTGTGCTGGGAGTATGCCCTGAGCACTGATTCTTTAGTTTCTTGCCTTGGACAGGCCAGACGATAGTCTAGATGCTTAAATGTAATAACAGTAGAGCCACAACATTCTTTTATTTTTTAATTTTTTTATTAGTGAAACACCATGAGGTACAGTTATAGACTCATAA
>JAOXYA010093775.1:0-11026 GCA_028565675.1 Sorex palustris
CCTTGTTGTTACTGTGTTTGGCATATCGAATACATCACGGGTAGCTTGCCAGGCTCTGCCATGTGGGTGAGATACTCTCGGTAACTTGCCGGGCTCTCCGAGAGAGGCGGAGGAATCGAACTCGGGTTGGCCATGTTGGCTGAGTGCAAAGCAAACACCCTACCGCTGTGCTATCACTCCAGCCCATAAAATGAAGTATAAATTTTATATTATTTGTCATTGTTTCTTAAACTAGGTAGGTAGCTAAAACCTACAGTTCAGTTCATTATTACTGGTCTACCACCTTCAGCAAACTTGTTGCTTGTAACCACCAAACAGGACAGAACGGGATGAGAAACTTTCTCTTGGGTTAATTCTTGCAATTAGACTGACAGACACCAAGGGCCAGTGTCTATAAGGCAAATATATCACCAGGGAGAAATGGCTACTTATTTTCATTCAAACAAGATGTGGAGACCATTCAAAAATGAGACTTTTACAAAAAGAAGTCCACACTCCATCCATTATCAAACTTATTAATGAAAAGTATAATTTTAAACATGAATTTGAGCATCAAGCACTTCTATTATGTCAGAGCTATGAATTTCATGAGTTCATGTGAACGTTTAAATTAAAAAAATAGTTAAGGCAGGGATGGAAAGAGAATACAGTGAGAATACCCCAGTCGCACTGGGAGTGACCTCTGAATGCAGAGCTACAATTGAACTCTGAGCATTCCAAATGTGACCTAAGAGGGGGGAAATCAAGGGAAACGGATATATATCCTGGAGAACAGAGCCAGGAGTCACCCATGAACACCACTGAGTGTGCCCCTCCATAAATGGGAAAAAATTTCTTTCAATGGAAAGTTAACTTCCATAAACCCATTAGTCACAAAGCTCTATTTTGTTCATCATTTGGCAGGGCAAGATTGAGCGTGAAAAATATCTTCTTGCCTTTAGCAGCCAATAGGGAGCAGTAGAAACAGCGATGGGGTGGTCATGATCAGCAGGAGTCAATATGCAGACACAATGAAAAGTGTCACCATTTTCTACCCTTCCATCCTTGGCAGTGATGTGCGGATTCTATTAATGTCATCTGTTGATCTAGTATGTCTGTTGCTCCGCCAAGAGTTCAGTCATGTTTATTCCATCTGCTAACCCTCTCTCAATGTCCAAAAACATCATTCTTTGTGTGATGGGAAAGCTTCCTGCCTGCGACCTGCTCCCACTTCCTTGCATAAAGTACACAACAGAGCTCATAAACTTTGGTTGGCTAAAGTAAATAAAACAGATTTGGACTTGATGCATTGGGAGAGAGGCAACACAGAGCCAGCAGTGCTCATGGCTTACTCCTGGCTTTGTGTTCAGGAATCAGTCCTAGTGGGACTTAGAGAAACATATGGAGTGCTGGGGATCAATCCCAGGTTGGCTGAGTGCAATAAAAGTACCTACCTGATTTACTACCTCCTTAGCCCCGAACTTCATAAAATTTCCCAGGACACTGAAAACACTTTATTGTATTAAGTGTTCACTCGAAGGATTTTCAAAGCATGGAGATTCCATCATTGATAGACTCATTTCTTTGGAACAGAGTACAGAAACTGAAAGTGCTCCTGGGTCCACTGGGGATACTGAGGCACATTACTGTGAACAGTAACAGGGGCTCACACTAGGGCAGAAACTAACAGTCTCCAAGGACACCATATTTGTTTGGCAAGTCATGATATTAATTGGGCTCTGCTTCTCAGGAGCATGATCTGGGCCCATCCCATCTACGTCTGGTGATAGCACCCATGGAACAGGCTCTACTGCAGACACATTCACCTCCCCATGCTACCTGAGCAGGCCAGCTGAGAAGAGTTACACATCAGGACACACTTTAGGGCAAAGATGCCATCCAGACTATGGGATGAGCAGGAAGAGAGTGCCCAGAATGAAGTGAGATTTGCAGGGGCAAAACCCCTGTCCTCCCTGTATCTCCCAGATCTCATTTGTGAAACCACAAATTTCCTCAAACAGCACCCCACCCACACCCCAGACTCTTGGATGCTTTGCCTACAAGCATCCCTTCAACATGGTCAAAAGAGATGCATAGAATAGCACCCAGCTAGACCTGTCTCAGGGAGTGGGACCAGGGAACCTCAACATGGTCTGGACCCATTTCCTCCTCAGCCTTCTGGCTCACTGCACATGCCCTCCAAGGGTCATGACACTCCAGTCCCAGGGCTCTAATCTGGTGGGATTGAGACCATCAGCAGTGATCCATGAGGAATGCACCAACCCAGAGAGAGGAAATGGGCATTTTCTCAATCCATCAAATTTTCAGCCCTGAGGTTCTCCAGGACTACTGGGCTGAAATGTGGAATGAGGGCTCCATAGGGCTCAGTGGTTCCCTTGAGCTCAGCTTGGGCTGTTGCTCCATTCTTAAACTGACTGTCATTTTGTTCTCTGCAGGTTCTGTGGCAGTCTACATGCTGACTCAGCCTTCTGCGGTGTCGGCCACTCTGGGACAGACAGCCAGGATGTCCTGTGAAGGAAACAATTAGAGAAAAATATGCTGACTGGTACCAGCAGAAGCCAGGTTGACCCCTGTGCTCGCCATAGCTCATCACTACAGGCACGTGGAGTCAATAAAAATTTGTAGTCAGGCAGGTGGAAGTCCTCTATTAAAGAGTCTTTGTTTTTCCATCTCACTAGAACTGGCTGTCATGGGTTGACTCAGTCACACCCTGTTTTAGTTGACTTGGGATAGACAGTCACATCACCTGCAGGTGGAAAAATGTTCTAGTAGGTGGCACAGCAGAAGCCAGGCCAAGCCCCTGTGCTGTTAATGTTGTTGTTGTTTTCAGTTTATTTGTTTAGAGAGGTAAAAAGGAAAAGGGAAGGGAGGAAAGAGGAAAGGAAGGGGAGGGGAGGGGGAGGGGAGGTGAGAAAAAGAGGGAAGGGAAGAAAAGAGAAAGGAAGGTAAGGGAAAAAAGGGAAGGGGGAGAGGGGAGGGAATGATGTAGTATGTAGTAGGAGAGAGGATGGGAGGGGTGGAGAGTAAAGGGGAGAGAGGGAAAGAGGGGGGAGCTGAAAACAGATGAAAAGGAGTCAAATAGAGGAAGGATAGAGAAGTCACTTCAGGAAAAGAAGAGAGGAGCATGACATATGTGATAAAACAGGAAATCCAGACTAACCACATCTGACTTCGAACCAGAAAAGGCCAGAACCATCTGTGTATGCCTAGACATCTGTGAACCACCTCCCCATCCTCCACACACCAGGTCTGTGGCTTGTGGCGAAAATATCCTCTATCATTTTCTATGTGTGTGTACAACACTATAAACCTCTGAGTATGAGAGCAGGACACTGAGAATCTAGAACCAGGTGACCTCAAAAGGACTGGAGGATAACACAGAGGAAGTGAGAATTCCCACGGGACCAAAGAGAGCTCCAAAGTCAAGGAGCACACAGGTCCACAGGTGAACACTAATACAATTGCAGCTTCTGCAGGGACACTAGGTAACTGAATCAGGCATGAGCTAATTGTCCCTGTTCCTATTCCAAGACTGATGGCTCACGGAAATAGACTTGAATTGTTATCTGAGAAATAGCAGCACAGAAAATGACTGATAGTGAATTGGCGACTTTATTCAGATACAATAATGCTTTTATAAGTAATGCAATATCTGTGGTACATTATAATGCAGCGAGAGGAAATAGAAGAGAAGGGAATCAGTTTCTATGTGTTACATATCAATATGCAGATACAGGAGATAAGAAAGCTAAAAATTCTCTAAGAACAAAGGCTATCAATATACGTAATAAAAAATAGTTGAGAAAATTGACTGCTTGATTTGTCTTGGTCAATGGCTTATATGGTGAGAGATTCCCTTATGATTACTAGCCACCAAGAGATCACCCATCAATCTCTGTTTATAGGGGGTGTCTGGTCCTCTGCCGACAGTCTGGTGCCAGCATCAGGACTGGGAGCCTACAGGGATCTTAGCCTACATGGATTATTCCTTCTCAGGAATCATCCAGTTCAGATGTGCTAGGGCACATTCAGCAAGAACTCCTACAGGGAAGACCCAGGATCATCAAGTCTGTCAGCTCCCAGAGCACCTGCCCTGCTGTTCCTCTGAGGACACACTCTGAGCAGCTCCACACCCACTCAGCGTAGGTATCAGAAAGGAGGCAATGCCGAGAAACCCAGGGAACTGGCTCTTATCGCTCCAGTGCCAGATTCCTTGGCCTTGTAGCCACCCAACCATACTTGTCCTCAGAATAGGATCAGGAGTCAGTCTGTCCTGACTCAGGTCACGAGACATTGCTCCTCTGGAGATGGTCGCCCTCTCCTGTGATGAAGCAACACAGATACTGAGGATGACAGTGGAGTCTCCAGAGGCCAATATCAGGCAGACACAGCCCTGCAGAAATGAATCAGACATAGCACATATAAATTTCAGACAATTGGACTCCTAGGTTTCAGGATGCTAGTGGGAGTGAGACACTGCTCCTTGACTGGACAGACACTGATTGGGCAAGGACCAAGGTGATTTCATGCTAAAGAGAAGTGGAGTTTGGCTGTTTTCCTGTGCTGGAACAGAAAAACAACAAAACAATGAACAATTCCTAAGATTAAACTGTTAGCCAATATTAGCAGCAGTTTTCAAAGGACTATCAGGGAATATGTGGGCTATGGGTGACATTGCAAGACAACGACAATGAGGCCTATGATTTCCTGAAGTCTCAGTGTCCTGGGACACTGCTGTGTTCTGCCAAGTAGCCTGTGACTCTTTGACCATGCCACATTCCAACAGAGCCCCATTCAGCTGAGGATGAGAAGCACCAGCGTTCCTTGTCTCAAAGATATAGCCACCAGCTGTGCATCACGACACAGTAAGTGTCACATCCATCTTATCTCCATTGCTGGTGTTCCTGGTTCTTACCCCTGTACCCACCAACACTGGAGGTGACTGGTTCAGCTCAAAGGAGGTCACAGACCTGTGCGACAGAGCCAATGAGAGAAAGGATTGGATTGTGGGTTGTTTTGGATCTTACGAGGTCTGTTTACAACCAAATGACTTTGTAGAGGAAGGAGTAGAGGAAGGATTCTGTGATTCAGAGGAGATTCCACCATATATCAGATCAGCTCACCATGCTTGATTCATCCATCTCTCTTCTAGGGACCCCACAAAAATGGGTGCCACAAAAGGTCTGATTTGCATTTGATGGAAATGGGCTTTTTAAGATCTGAGTATCCCAAGATAGCCAATCTCAACCACAGACTATAAGCTAGGGGCTAGAGAGATAGTACAGTGGGTAGGATTTTTGCCTTGCAGCAGACAACCTGGATTCGTACTTAGGCTTTCCAGATGATCCAAACCACCAGGAGTAATTCCCAAGTCCAGAGCCAGAAATTGTAAGGTATGTTCCCAAAATAAACAAAAATAAAACAAAATAAACTACACCAAAGACAATTAAACTGTGAAGAAATCTCCTACTCCACACTCTGAGATGTCTGGAATGAATTCATCAAAGAAGCAGAGATACTGACCAAGTGCACACTGAACTTCGGTGCAAACATCATGGTTCCCAGCTGCCCTTATTGGGGTAAAGAGAGCTTTAGTCTTGGTTTCCAGTTACAAAGAAAGTCTAAACACCTCTAAGTTGTGATGGGCTTATATGAATCTCAACACTGTAAAAGAACATGGCTCTTTTTACTCTCCTCACAAAACTGACAAAAAAAGAGCATGTAATTCCTGCAACACAATTCTCAGAAATACACCTGTCCCCTCCTGCCTTCATGCTATGTGACTTTTCTGAACAGATATGGGTGGGTCAGGGCCCAATAGCTGACACCGTTTGAAAGAGTGAGGCACTTACTATGAACGCTCTTGAGGTTTGGAATTACCTGCAGGTTAGAAGTTCCTCATCCGAACTCTTCCAAAAGGGGTAGCTGGCTTGTATCCTGGTGTTTAGAGGACAGAAGATGGTGTTTCCCAGAGCAGAATCAGAGGGACATACCCTGGGGGCAACAAGTATCCAAGGTTTGTTCCATTGTAATTCTTGAGGCTGAGAGGTTGACGGTCAGGCTCACCCGGGACACTGATAGAAGCCAGGCACAGTGCATGACTTACCTGTGAAAGACAATGGCCTCACAGTGTGAGATCAGAAACGATGGTTTCTGTGTCTTGGACATGTTCAGGGATGCCTTGACCGCTGCTCTTTAACCTCTCCTTTCTCTTTCAGGCCACTCTTATCTCATTCAAAAAGTCTCTGGATAGCCAGAAAGGAAGTTTCAGAGGAGAACTGTGACTTGTTTCATGGCTGCCTTTCCTATACCACATTTGTCTGTGTTTCACAGACTCCAGCCAGCCTCCTCACCAAACACCTGGTACACTGCACTGGGGAAGACTCCCTGGACACAATACAAACCAGCATGATGGAGGAAAGCCCTGGAAGTTGATTATGATCACAGGCATCAATGAGAAGGTTGATATTCTGAGTGAGAAGCAGCTCAATGTAGATGATTGCAATGTGTTCTCCCTTAAGGCACCTGCTCTGCCTCCTGTTGGGGTAAGATCTTATCTACCCATAGAAGCAGTATATTTGCATGAAGTGCAAACCATCTTTATCCCCCCAGAGCCAAAGAGGATAGAAGAAGATGCCGAAGATCCCAACAGTGCTGTGGCTTCAAGGAGCACTCTGGAGAGGATCCATCATGGTCCAACTCCCCATCCCCACCCCGCTCCCGCTTCTTGCTGTCTGCAGAGGTGCCACTTCAAGGACTCACCCCTATAGGCCTGCCCCAAATCCTAAGCTTCACTCAGACACAGACTCACTGTGGGACAACCTGGGGCCCGGTGCATCTTGTTCAACTCTGTCTCCTCTCATTTCTCTCAAGGCGCTGTGGCCTACTTTGAGCTGACCCAGTCATTTTCCATATCAGTGGACCTGGTACTGACAACCAAGGTCACCTACTCCTGAGACAACCTGGAGATGAGATATGCTATTCATTGGTATCAGCAGAAGCTTGGCCGGGTCCCTGTGCTGGTCATCTCTGGTGATAACAACCAGCCCTCAAGGATCCCTGACCACTTCTCTAATTCCAACCAAGGAATATGGCCACCCTGACCACGGAGGTGCCCTGGCAGAGCGCGAGGTTGACTCTCAACTATAATGGGTGGAATTTTCGAGCAGCAAAGCCCACAGTGACATGGGCAGATGGGAAATGACACACAAATCCCTGTCCCACCTGCATATACTCTCCTCCAACCCCATGAGGTTATAGTCAGAGTAGCCAAGAGATCTGACCCAGAGAGATTCTGAGGTCCCCTGACTCCCCATCCCAAATCATGTAACTGGCTCTACACAGTCATCATGAAGGGTGAATTTGGGATTATAGAATAAAGTTGTCATGGCGTTCAGTTGGAAAGGGGTGTTAGACAAATGTGACCGGACTTCAGGATTATTAGAGAGAAATGCTTTCTGGAGCATTTCCCTGAACACTACGCTGATACTTAACTGATTATCCTTTTCCTTCAAAGACCAATTCCTACTCCAGACTCATGCTATGACTCTCTGAGCATTCTGATTGTGGGGACCAATTCCCATGCTATGAAGAATGAGTGGACTTCAAGCATAGCTTGATGGTCATATAGCAGGAAAGGTGGGACATGGGCATCCATGTCATAAAGACGCTAGGAGCATCTTTTATCTGTTCTGACCATCTAGGATTTTCCTGGGGTGGCTGAGGAGAGTCGAGCAGAGAGCCAGAAAAACATTTTTCTCCAGGCTACTCCCTTCCTCCCCACTCCAGCCAAGGCACGTCCAGTAATGTTCAGTAAATACTTTAATCACTGCACAAAAGTTCAGCAAGCATTCTATTTTCACACTTTACAGAAGGGGAAGCTGAGGCATGTGGGATGAGTGCAGAAAAGCGATCTGCACTCCAGCACTACCCAGAATAGCTAGAATCTGGAAACTATCCCGTGCCCAAGAACAGATGAGTGGATAAAAAAACTATTGTAAAGCAGAGATGCCACTGACCCTGAGCATGCCAGTCTATCTTATCCAGGGCAATCCGGAGCGGGAATGGTGAGTCTCACCATCCACCCTCAGAGAAGCCCCAGAAGCCAAAATCCTCCAGAACTCAATGCCACCGTCCCCAGGCTCCATGAGTGTTATCCTTGAGTGAGTCTTCTGAAAAACCTAAGTATGAGGGACATGTGACTGAAATCTCCAACTTGCCTGCATTCCCCCATCTAGGCTTGGGTAGCTGGCAGTCACACCCACAAACTGCTTTTTGCTCCATTTAATCTCATTCACGGCCATGATCCAGAGGCTCACAAATAAACCTCAGAAGAAGAGAGCAACATGCCGTGAAGATGCCTTTGACTCCAAAGCCACCATTCAGTTATAAATGTAATGCTGTATCACCCTACTGAAAATCTTAGAAATTCTGCACATCTCATGCTCTATATAAGGACTTAATGACTCCAGGGTGATAAAACTATCTTCACACATTTTCCTCTAAGGACAATTTTGGATCGTCTTTAGAGAATTATTCATAATAGGCAATACAAGGAAAATTATTATGTTCTGCTTTGGCAAACTGGATGTAAAAATTTGAAATATTATGGTGGGAAGGTGTAAAGTTGATGGGATTGGTGTTAGAATATTGAGGGTAATAAATTATTGTGAACAAACACTGTAAACACTGTCCTCCCATTGTTCATCGAGTTGCTCGAGCGGGCCCAGTAACGTCTCCATTAGAGACTTTGTTGTTACTGTGTTTGGCATATCGAATACATCACGGTAGCTTGCCAGGCTCTGCCATGCGGGTGAGATACTCTCCGTAGCTTGCCGGGCTCTCCGAGAGGGGCGGAGGAATTGAACTCATGTCGGCCATGTTGGCTGCATGCAAGGCAAATGCCCTACCGCTGTGCTATCACTCCACTTTATAAAAATAAAATAAAATTTATTTGTGAAGTATATAATAACATAACATGATATTGACACCCAAGGACGGTAGACACAAGGGCCAGGAAGATTTCTCCATAGTTTGAAGCCTTCCTCATGAGCAGGGGGAGAAGGCAGCTAGAATGGAGAATGGATCACTAAGAAAATGTTGGTTGGAAGGATCGGTCAGGATGGGAAATGTGTGCTGAGAGTAGATAAAGGATCAAAAAGGGATGGTTTCTTGGTATCTGTGTAGCAAACCATAATGCCCAAAAGTATAGAAAGAGCATGGGGAAATTGCCAAGGAGACAGGGGGAAAGTGGGAAAGGAGGGGTATACTGGGGAGATTGGTGGTGGGGTCTGTGCACTGGTGAAGGGAAGGGTGTTTAAATATTGTATGATTGTAACTCAAACATGAAGCTTGTAACTGTATTGCACCATGATTCAATAAAATAAAAAATAATAAAATAAAATTTAAAAAAAATAAAAAAGGAGCTATGGTGCATCTACAATGAAACACTACATGCCACTTAGGGAGAATGAGGTTATGAAATTTGCTTCTACATGGATATACAGGGAGAGTATCATACTGAGATAATGAGTCAATAGGAAACGAACAAACACACAATGATGGCACTCATTTGGGGATATAAAAACCAAAAACAACAACATTGTGTGTGAATAATACACAAAGACATAGAAACAAGGGCCAGGAGGAATGGCTCATGGGAGGAAGCATGCCACAAAAGGGAAGGGAGTGAAGGTAGGACAGAGAAGGGATCACTTTGACAACATTGACAACGATAGTTGGAAATGATCATTCTGAGTAAAAACTGACAGTTGAAAGGAGATAAAGTGATATGCATGATACACACTTTCAGTAACAGTATAGAACCAAAGTGCAAATCTTTTCAGTGTGAACCAAAGTGCAGCCATTTTAGTTGTTAGTGGACATTTTGCTATTCTGTATGATTATGTAACTGACAGCTGAACTGAGCATGAACCCAAGACACATTATGGGAAAGGGAACAGAATGAACAAACTTTACAATGCTTGCAGATAGTGTCAGCCAATCAGTAAAATGAAGGAATCCAGTGATCAGCCAGGCATGGAAAGAATAGAACAAAGGGGCACCCACAGGAGGCATTAACCAATCAGCTTACAGGTCAGTTAGGGAGAAAGAACAATGTGGTTTTAGGGTACTTAAATAATTTCCCACAGTTGGTGGGGGTCGTACCACACCAATTCTCTATGGGTTGTGGCCCTGGCCTGTCAGTCTATAAGAACTCTCTCTGTGTGTGTGTCTCTCTGCGTCTCTGTCTCTGTCTCTGTCTCTGTCTCTCTCTCTCTCTCTCTCTCTCACACACACACACACACACACAAACGTCTTGAATAAAATCTTTGAACTCCTCATGGGTGCCTTGACTTCAAATTGCGGACCCTAACAACAGTATTGCAAACCACAGTGCCTAAAAGAAAAAAATGAGAGACAGAGAGGCAGAGACAGAGGCAGAGAGAAAATGTGTCTGCCATAGAGCAGGCTCTGGAGGCAAGGTGGAGGAGGCGTGCAGGAGGGAACCGGGAACATTGGTGGTGGCAAATGTGCACTGGGGAAGGATGGGTGTTGGATCATTGTATGACTGAAACTCAATCATGAATGACTTGAAACCCAGGATGCACAGAGAAAATGCTCACTCCTCCTCCTCCCTGCTTGCTCTCAGTAGATATTAACTCAACCCCAGAGCCCTGTGATCTGAATCTCCCCTGACTTTCTGCTAGGACTTCCCAGCCACTCACACTTCACAGAATGACCACCAGGGGGCAGCAGAGAATCATGTGTCCCAATGGAGCTGGGGTGGGTCAGGACGACAGGGTGTCTAACTCAGTGGAATGTAAATGTAAATGATAAATTTTATCCTCAGCAGTGCTACAGTAGCATTTGCACTATTGTTCATTGGGTGCTCTGTTCACAATAGCCAAAATCTGGAACCAACCCAAGTGCCCTCGAACAGATGACTGGTTAAAGAAACTTTGGTATACCTACACAATGGAATACTATGCAATTGTCAGGAGAGATGAAGTCATGAACTTTACTC
>JAOXYA010093784.1:0-11026 GCA_028565675.1 Sorex palustris
GTGCTCAGGGGACCATATGGGATGCTGGGAATCGAACCTGGGTCGGCCGCGTGCAAGGCAAACACCCTACCCGCTGTACTATCGCTCCAGCCCAGGCCTGTGCTCCTTAATGAGGCAAAAGGGTTTCTGAGGTTGGAAAGGCAGCACAGGGACTCAGGGGCATGCTTTGCACACAGCTGACCCCCGTTGGATCTTTGCAACTCGTGGTCCCCTGAATAATCTCTGGGTACAGGCCTGGAGGCATCAAGTACCACTAGAGGGGCACTGGGTTTCCTGAGCACCAGTTGGGAGTGCTCACCCCCTAAATAAAAAGAGTTCTGTGTTGACTATAAATAGTAACGAGAAGTAAAATTTGTTGAATTCTTACTGCTTGTCAGACACTGTTCTAAATGGTCTGAATGATTCGTACTTTGATTGCTTATAACATATAAGACAGGTATTATTTGCCATTTTAAAGAAAAGGGAACCAAGGTTTATATAATTTGCTCAGTGTGAGTTAGTGGACGAGCCTGGGTTCAGACCCTAGGCAATCTGATTCTAGAGGCCTTGTCCTTTTTCTCGAATGGCGCAGTAGCATTTTGAAGACGATTTGGCAAATATATCTATGAGGATATTTCTTTTCTCTCTCTCTTTTGACCAGGGGGAGGGGTGGAGAGGGGTGGGCGTGGGGCGCACTCCTGACAGGGCTCAGCAGCTACTCCTGGCTCTGCTCAGGAGTCGCTCCTGGTGGTGCTTGGGGACCATATGGGATGCCAGGGGTCAAACCCAGGTTGACTGCGCATGAGCACCCTCCCCACCATACTATCGCTCTGGCCCCTTCATTTCTCATTTTTGTGGTGCCAGGGGCTGACTCCAGGCCTTATACGGATGAGGCATGTGCTCTCTCTGTGGTTAAGCTACGTTGTTAGAAGCTTTTCTTCTTTATTTTTTGATTGGGGGGCCATACCCAGCAGTGATACGGGATCTACTTGGGGAACTATATAGGGTGCCAGGGGTCAAACTTGCTTCAGCCACATGCGAGGCAAGTGCCTTACCAGATGTATTCAGATGTATTATCTCTGTAGCCCCAAAGCATTATTTTCATTTGTTTGGTTTTGGGGCTACACTCAGTGTACTCAAGGCTTACTCCTGGCTCTGTGCTCAGGGATCACTCCTGTTGGGACTCAGGAGACCAAATGTGGTGATGGGGATTAAATTTGGGTTGGGTGCATTCCAAGCAAGCACCTTATCAAGTGTCTTGCTTTACTTATTTTTTTTGTGGAGGAGAGGGTTCTCCAGGTCATGTTCAGAGGGCATGCTGCAGGGCTCCTGCATGCTTTGCATATGCTTCAGACCTTTGAGCTACCTCCATGATGCTCAAGGGGAAACCTTGAAGCCCAGAGGAATAATGTACAGACTTAGAGCACCTGCATAGCACAAGCTAAAATCCCTGGTGTCCCACATGCGCCGAGCAAGATCTTAGTTCTCTTGTAGGACCTGGCACTCTGCTCCATGCAGTCCCTGGCACCACTGGGTATTTCTGCCTGCACCGCAGCAGGATATATGTGGACACCACAGAAAGGGGGTGGGACCCCCAGAGAACTCCACAACTAAAAGCCTGTGCTCTTATAGCAGGAAGTGCAACCTCTGCTATCAAGTCAAACCCAAGAAATCAGACAGATCAGAAAGACTCAGGAGTATGTGAAGTCATTTTGTCGGGTTATGTTACTCTTCATACTGAGGACATGGCAGAGTTTTGACTCTTCGATTGTTTTTGTTTTTGAGTCACACCCAGCAATGCTCAATGACCACTCCTGGCGCTGCGCTCAGGAGGCCATGTGGGATGCTGGGGATTGAACTTAAGTCAGCCACATGTAAGACAAAAGCTTCTTAATGTTGACTCTGGGTAGCAAAAAAGAGTTTGATTGTATTGAACAATCTTAAAGAAGTAAAATTATGGTGCATTTTAGATTCATTAAAAAGTGTTCCAAGATTGTCTTAAAACCTTAGTGAGGGGGCTAGAGAAATAAGAGTGGAGTTCAGTGCTTGCCTTGCCTGTGGCCAACCCTGGTTTGATCCCAGCACCACCGCCGGTGACTCTTGAGCACTGCTGGGTGTTAACCAATCCTCTGACCCACCCTTCAGAAAATAGAGACCTTTAGGGAGGAGGCAGGGATGTGGTTCAATTGTTACGCATATTCCTTACAAGATTTGGTTCTAGTTTGGCTCCAGCCCTACATGGCTTTCTGAATGCCACCATGAGTGACCCGTGGACAGCAACACCCAGAAGAATAGCATGAGAGAGCCAGGGAGATAGTATCACTTTTAAATAAAAAAGAAATCTCACATCAATTTTGGATTAGGAAAAATAAACCAGCTTTGGCTTGGTCATTTATAGAACTGATTTTGAATAATTGCATCTGTGTACCTTTTCAGGACGGCCTCCTGGTTCTTCATTATGGGCTTGTGGTTTCTCCTCTGAAAATTACTTGAAGAAAATTACTTGAAGATTCTAAGAGTATGAGGCAGGGAACAAAATAAGGCAACTTTTGCAGGATTGCACGTCACCAAAGAACTCCATGAAACATGTAATGGCTACCACTTAGTGCTGTACAAGACAAACAGATCATCCTTAGCGCCAAGAATTAGAGCATTTAAAAATGCAACTTGGAATGATGAAATGCGTCTGACTTTAACTAGAGACTGTATATTAAAAACATTCATAGCTCAGGGGAAGTTTTCAAAGCATTGAATTTTTAATTCCTTATGATTTCAAACACTTTGACACTGATTTTGCTTCCTGATCTTTGAAGCAAATTGGTTACTGTGCTTTGAGCCAAGGCCCTTTCGAGTTAGGGCTCTGCTCTCTAATCCCGACACTTGGGACGTTATTCTTTTGGGAAAGAAGGTTGCTTTTGAACTGAATATTCTGAGCCAGTCTTGGTTAAACTACAGAGTGTATCTCCCAGAGACCATGACTTAGGGCTACTTTTATATGTTGCTATCATATTTTAAACTTGTATGTCTGTTCTTTTTAGATTCCAGCAACACTACTGAAGAAATTTTACTCACTTGTAAACAGAATGAATGATCATTCTGTCTCTCTAGCCTTCAGCTTCAGAATGACTTCTCTAACATCTCTTACAAAACAGGGGTGCTCTTCAGAAAATTTATTTTGTCCTTTGAATGTTAATTTGATTATCATTCATCCCATTTGCATACATACAATGATTACCTTGTAATGACACTGCTTCTGAAAGTAATTTTTAAGATACTGAATGAATTTGAGAAGCTTACCTAATACTTATTCATGGTTTCTTCAATAAGAAAATTTAATGTTCATTTTCCCAGTACTTTGTCGGAGAGATAAAAATTGTGGATGGAGACTGGGACCAGAGCTCAGTTGCCCTGTGTGTGTTGGGGGCCCGAGACTCGGGATTCAGTCCCTGGCATCTCACACACACAGATACGAGTGATTAAGTACTTACATGCATGCAAAGGCTTCAGTTTTAAACATTGTTTTGCCTTCAGTTAGCATTGTGTTGCTTTCAAAAATTAAATTCATTATTGACCCTATGTTGCTGCAAAATTTCTAAGTGTGCATAGAAAGAATCACAATTGGACAAGGATTGACAGTTGTTAAAAAAAATTGTGAATTATATATAAATCTCTTAACATTTAATGAAATTTTAAAATAAAAGTTTATTTTAACCTACATTTAAATGTTTGTGTTTATTGTGAGCTTATGTAAAAAAAGTAACCAAAATGGAGCAAAGTATCTGAATCAAAGTTAATGTTTGCAGTCAGTTGTTTCCGATGTTTTTTTTTTTTTTTTTCAGGACACATCATTGCACAGGGTTTACTCCTGACTCTGTGCTCCAGGATTACTCCTGGCAATGCTTGGGGAACTATATGAAATGCTGGATATTAAGACTCTCTGAGGCACATACAAGGCGAGTGCGCCCTACCCACTGTACTATCACTCTGGACACTTATAATGTGTTTCACACAACTTAATATTGTTGACATGTGGTCAGGGGGCCCCAAGACTATCCCCAGATTTAAGTATTCAGTGGGAGGATCACGGAGCCCAGAAGAGCTCTATACACTTATAGTTTATTACTATAAAAAGATACGAGTCAAAATCAGCAAAAGGAAAAGGTCCGTCCAGTAGGAGCTAGGCACATGCTCTCCATGGGCCGGTCCCAGTGGAGAAGCAGAGACTGTTAGTTCCCAACACCGACATGCCACATTGCCAAGTGTTGCCAACCATGAACGCTCATATGAGCCCAGTGTTCTTAGGTTTTATTGGGGGTCAGTAATAGAAGCAAACCGGTACATGCGTAATTGACAGCTCAGCCACTGAGGCCCCATCCTACTGGGCTTACAAAAACAGATGCTGACTCATGCTGGTAGCCTCCATAAACTACCTGATATGCCTGCAAAAAAACATGGAGCAGGGTAGTCCAAGGACTCTGAAATTAGATGATCATAGGAGAATATTTTTAGTAGAATATTATTTGGTAAGACTACTACAACAAGGAAGTCAAAGTAATTTCTATTTGTTAGGCATTGTGTGGATAAAATTAAAACTAAGGAAGGGTGGGTGGTCTACTTTCAGTAACTTACAGCCTAACTGAAATTTCAGGCTCTTGGCTGTTCCTACACCCATCCAACCCAGATTTCACTCCTTACACTGCATTCAATTCTCTGAACACTAGGAGTAAGGAATGAACACAGTCAGTTGCCCTAAATCTCCACCTCCCAAGAAAAAGAGGGCTGGGAACTGTCTCAAAGGGCAGGAAGTGTTTTCCTGGGTTTAGTCCCTAGCACCAGGTGGTCCTCCGATACCCCTGCCTGGGACAAGTCCTGAACACTGAGCGAGGAGCAAACCCAATGTACTATCAGGTGTTATCCCCAAACAAATGAAGAACTAAAAGAAATACCTGTTTGGCCTGGCAGTACCACCAGGTAGCAAACTAAGAAGCTGATGGGCTGTTTTATCAGTTTACCCCCCAAACCAGGATATTCTTGGTATCTCTACATCAAGAGTTTTATATCATGGGAGTGAACTCTTCTCTCCGGTGCTTCAGTGTCCGGTTCTGGCAGCATACATCAAAAGTATTAACAGACAGAAGAGGCCCAGAAGCCTATCGAAGAAGAGCACATGTTGAGAAGCTGCTTCTGTTTAAGTGGAGACATGAAAATTGAGAAGGCAGGACATGGCTGTCTTCAGAATAAGGGGCAAAAGGCTTAGTCATGGGAAAGCAAAGCAAGAACAAATGACCCACCTTGTTGCTTTGGCAACAGCCCTGCCGTATGTTTAGTTTTGTTGTAAGATCCAGGCTTCTTGGCTCAAAGAGATGGTAAAGAAGGTAAAGTACTTGCCTTGCCTGCAAACGACCCAGGTTCAGTACCCTGCACCACCTATGGTTCCCTCAGTGCTGCCATGAGTGACCCCGAGTGTAGGAGCCAGGAGTCAGCCCGCCGTGTGGCCAAATGTGGTTCCCACAAACAAAACCCCTAGAAGAGTAGATGAAGTGCAAATGCCAGAGCCTAACTTCAAAGGCGGAAGGAGAATCTGTTGGATGGATACAACTTGTGGGTTCCTATGAGTTTTTTGTTTTGACTGGGTTTTGCTTTAGCTGTCTCCACGGTGATACTAAGCAGAGATGCCCAGCAGGATGGCTGTCCTTTGGAACACTGTGCCCTTGGCAGCCCTTTGATGCCATTCCAATCATGGTTCTCTAATGAGTCTGCCTGTAGGTGCATGGTCTCCCTGTTCCCAATGCCTCCCCTCCTGATTGAGTCAGAGTCCTCTTCTGAACTCTGAGCTGCTACGGAACTTCCCCCAGTGTCCACAGAAATATCTCCATTGAGGTAGCTCAAAGTGCGAATGTGAATGTTTTCCATGCTGGAGGCCTGGGTTCGATCCCTAACACCACATGTCTCCTAAGCACCATTACAGCAATCCCTGAGCACTGATTGAGGAGCAGTCCCAGAGCACTTCTGGGTGTGACCCAAACCCCATTCAAGAAAAAGAAGGAAAGAATAAAATTGGAGAAGGGAGGAAAGAAGGAACGAAAAGTTCTCATAGTTGTGACATCTGTGATCATTCTGTCATCCTGGAAACCCCTATAGTTAAAGACTTGAGCAGTCAGTCATTCATACAGATGGCTCACTCTTTCCTTTGGACCAGAGAGAAGGTCTTGTTTATACCGTTGTTCAGGATGTTGTTTGCTTGAGGAATGAGTTGGATTACTGGCTGCTTTTCAGAAGTGGGCTGATGGGAATCTAAACTTCATTACCTATAGAGATTAATAGTCCACTCGCAAATGAAATGCTATATTGATCCCCTAAAAGCCTGCCAAGCAGCTGCTTATGTGAATATTATGGTTTTATCTTTAGTGCATTTGGATTTTGTTCTGCTAGCATCTGTGGTTTTGTTGGTTTTGGCTTGGTTTTGGTTTGGGGGCCACACCCAGCAGTGCTTAGGGCTTACTCCTGACTCTGACCTCAGGGATCACTCCTAGAGGGGCTCAGGGGTATTGTTATGGAATATCAGGGATCAAACCTGGGTCCACCAAGAGCATGGCAAGCTCCTTACCCACTGTACTATCACTCACATCCTAGTGTGTTTGTGGTTTTGTGGGGATTCTTATTGTGACACTATTTTCACTTAAATGAGATTTTTTTTCTTTCAAACATCCTAAGAAAACTTTTTCGTAAGATAAAAGCAAGTTAAACAATATTTTGAATTGGAAAACGACAAAGATATAGGTTGCCAAGAACAGATACTCCCTTATCGTCCCCTGAAAGACAGAGATAGTATAGCAAAATGGTTAAGGACTTCAAAGGGTTTTTGGTTTTTTTTGTTGTTGTTCTATTTTGGGAGCTATGCCCACTGTGTTCAAGGATTACTCCTGGCTCTGCACTCAAGGATCACTCCTGGTGATGCTCAGAGGACCAGGTGGGGTACCCGTGATTGACCTAGGGTTAACAATGAGCAAAGTAAGTGCCATACCCACTGTACTATTGTTCTGGCCCCAGGTTCTGCATAGGCTTGACTCTAGCTTTGCTACCTGCAAGTTATGTGGTGGGGTGTGTGTGTGTGTGTGTGTGTGTGTGTGTGTGTGTGTGTGTGATATAACTACTCGGAGTTTTAGCCTCTCCTCCTCCTCCTCCTCTTCCTCCTCCTCCCACTTCTTTCTTCACTTGTATTTGGTCCACACCCAGCAATGCTCAGGGCTTACTCCTAGCTCTGTGCTAGGAATCACTCCTGGTGGGCTCAGTGGACCATATTAGGATGTCAGGGATCAAACTTGGGTCAGTCGTGTCTAAGGCAAATGCAGCTGCTACGCCTTTTCTTACCTGCACATGAGGACCACCATGTTTATTTGGTACTGGAAGGGCACACCAGGTGGTGCTCAGGAGCTACTCCCAGCTCTGTGCTTGTGGGACCAGGTGCGCTCAGGGACTATGTGGTACCAAAGATCAAGCTCAGGCCTTCCCCATGCAAAAGATGTGCTCATCCCTTTGAGCAATCTCTAATTAACACCTTGGTGTTTAACTCTGATTTGTTAAGAGAATGTATACACATGTAAAGCACTCACAACTGTGACTGACTTAGAGTCGAGTTTCAAATTCAGTTTCAAAACCTGGGCTGTCATTCATTCTCCATGCTCAGGGGTCATATGCAGTGACAGGGATTGGCCCATAGTTGACTGCATGCAGAGCAAGCGCCTAAACCCCCGTATTATCTAGCCTCAGATCCTTTCTAAAGACTATGAAGGTCCAATAATATTTTTAAAAAATTTGATGTGGGGGGCAGGGGCTGGAGAGAGAGAGTACAGTGAATGGCAGGTTTGCCTAAAACACAGCTAACCCGGGTTCAATCCCAGCACCCAATACAGTCTCCCAAGCCCCTCCTGGAATGATGCCTTAGCACAGACTCAGGAGTAAACCCTGAGCACAGGTTGGTGTAGCCCCCAAACCAAACCAAACCAAACCAAACCACAACAGTTGATGTTGAACGTGTATTTCCCCCTTTCTTCTCCCATGCACGGGTCTTCTCTTTCCTGCCTATCAGTAACAAAGAGAAGAGTGGGATATAGACTCTAAACTTGGCCTTAGATTCTGCATTCTAATTGTCCTCTGGGTGTTACTGTTTCTCCTTTGCAGACTGGATTGTGATTAGCCTATGGACAGTGCCAAAAGGGAGTTCTTGCTGAGCTCAAAGCCTGGCTGAAGATAAAGATGAGAGATTTTGTACCCACAGAGGAAATGAGACATCCTATATATCACATGTAAATCCTTACGTCAGGAAATTCGTGGGAGACACAGGTTACATTTCTCGCGTTTTTGCGTTTATAGCATAGCAGATGAATCTTAATGAGTCAGTTCAATTTGTTTTTATAAGCACCTCTAAGGAAAATGAGGTCCTCCCTACCCCTCTGCACTGTAATTATCAGCAATTGACTAGAACCAGCTACTGGTTGTATTCTAAGACTTCAGGCTTTTAATGGTTCTGGTTACAGACCACTGAGCATTCTATAAGCCCCAGGAGCAAGTGATGGATCTGGAAAAGGCTCACTCAGACTTCTGCAGAACAGAAACCACTTGTATCCTCAAGGGAGAGTGGCCAGGTGGTGGTTTATAGTAATTAACCCAGCCTGGAGCCCTCATTCAGATCAATCTTCATTGTTCTTTGTTGTCTGAGCTTTTCTCCATTTTGTTTTCTTGGGAATTAGGAAAATACTGTGAAAACACATATCTTTAAGTAGCTGTAGTATAAGTGTTTTATTATACTCTGTGTGTGTGTTTAATAGGATTGCAAGGAAGAATTTATATTTTAGCTATTTAAGATCATCACCAACACCACCACATAGCTATCTCATGAAATAGCCACTAAAAGGAAATCAAATCATCTTCTAAGAGCTGGATAGAGCAGTAGAGAAGCCTTCTGAGCTACATTGCAACCATCCTTTTCTTCCTTGGCTGGTATGCAGCAGGGCATGGTAATGTAATAAAAGCAGTCCTTTGTTTGGCTGGAGTCAGGGGGACTCGCACCCCATTTGCAAATGGCAGATTCACGCAAGATATTTGCAAATAACAGAAGGCATGAAGTCATCACTTGAACCTGTTCATTACATTTGAACAGGCAGCAAAGTAATGTTGAATTTCATAAGGAAAAATAAAGCTTCCTATATGAGTTCTATTTTAAGGACCTATCAAGCTCAGCCTCAGTTATTTCCATTTTAAATGATTGCAGTTTCCCGTGTACCAGTTGGTTTCAAGGGGGGAGCGGAGGATGTATTCTTATGATTTAGATGTTTTTAAAGATGTCGGAGATTTCTGATAATGTAATAATAATATTAGCTGGAATCAGTGATAGTTTCTTATAAGCAACTTGCAATTCAGCTTTTTTTCCTTTTGTTTGCCTCCAGGGAGGTTTTTTTTTTCCCCCTTTCCTTCTCCTAGCTCTGTTTTGAAATCAATACTTTGATTAGATCTGACTGAGGTTGTTCTAATGGAATTCTTCTGACTGGGGTTGACCTGGGGGGGGCCTGTACATTGGTGGGCTCAGCTGGAACAAAGGAATAGCAGACTTGCTGTGATTATACTTTTCTGATAGTTTCATAAATTATCTACCAATGAATTTTAAAAATTTAAGTAACATATAAAAGTCATCTTTTTTTTTTTTTGCTTTTTGGGGTCATACCCAGCGATGCTCAGGGGTTACTCCTAGCTCTGCACTCAGGAATTACTCCTGGAGGTGCTCAGGGGATCATATGGAATGCTGGGAAATCAAACCTGGATCAGTAGTGTGCAAGGCAAATACCCTACCCGCTGTGCTATCACTCCAGCCCCAGTAATCATTTTAAAAGTGAACAATGTTGGCTCAGATAGTAAAGGTGCTTTGCATGTGGATGGTCCCAAGTGGATTCCCAGTGCTGCATATTGTCCCTTGGAACAAACCCAGCAGTAGTCCTTAAGCATTTCCAGGTGTGACTCAAACCCCTGCCCCCTCTCCAGAATAAAGTGAACAATGATGGGCAGTGACCACATTTTTATTTGGTTTTGGGGCCACACCTAGTGGTGCTCAGTGCTTACTCCTGGTTTTGCATTCAGGGATCTCTGCTGACAGGGCTCAGGGGACCATATGGGGTGCCCAGGTCAGCCATGCCCTACCTACTGGATTTGGCTTAAAGCACACCGCTACCACTTTTTATCTAGTTTCAAGAAGACATTTCCATCACTCCAGAATAAAATATTCACTGTTTTCACTGAATTGTCCCTTCTCTCCAATGCTAGCAGCTATCAAATTTTTTTTTATTCAGTGATTTATTTGTTGTTGTTGTTGTTGTTTTGGAGCCATATCCCACAATACTCAGGGGTTACTCATGGCTCTGCACTCAGGAGTTACTTCCAGACCACATGGGATGCCAAGGATAGAACTCAGGTCAGCCGCATAAAAGGCAAATGCCCTACCTGCTGTACTATTGCTCTGACCCTTCAGTGATGTAATTTTAATTTTTTTTTCAGTGAAGCAAAGTCGTTTTTATTTAAAGAAATTAGAGAAGTGTGAGAGGAGAGAAAGAGAGACACATGTTCAAGAGAGAACACGCGCTTTACCAGAAGGAAAAAGCTGTTTCAACAACCTTAAAATACATTTTTGAAAACATGTTAGGGACCAGAGAGAGTGAGTAGAGGGGTTAAGGTTGTTCCCTTGCATCCCCCTGACCCATCAAAATGCCTGGTGGTCCCTGAGCACTGCCAGGGGTCACTACTGCGCACAGTGGGCACAGTGCTGAGAGGAGCCCCTACAAGATGCCAGGTATATTATTCTGGTAAAAGGGCAAGGCCTTTCTCAAAAAGATCTGTAATCCAAAAAAAATGGCACTGTTCAGGGATTATTTCTGGTGGTGCTTGGGGAGGCCATATGCGGTGCTAAAGATTGAACGCATGTCTAGCCAGAAACTGGAAGAAACCTGAGTGCCCAAGAACAGATGACTGGTTAAAGAAACTTTGGTACATCTACACAATG
>JAOXYA010093801.1:0-11026 GCA_028565675.1 Sorex palustris
ACGTCTTCTCCCAATCATGCTTTTTCTTTTAGGTCTCATTTCCTCAGAGTGAAAACCTTTTTGTGGTTTGATGTCACATCATTTCTTCAGTTCGCTTTTGATTTTTGGCTTACGGGATTGTAAGACACCTCTGAAGTGAGGATCTTGGAGAGTCTTGCCCATGTTTTCCTCAATATAGTTTACAGATGCTTGCCGTACACAAAGCCATCTCAGCACCCATCTGGTGGCCCCCACCTCCCTTTCCTGTCCTGCCAGGAGTGATCTCTAAGTTCAGCTTCACCAGTGAGCCCTGAGCACAATTGGCTGTGCCCCAGCCCGTCAAATAAACAAAAAGAAAAAAGTTTGAAGTCAAGGTCTTCGATCCATTTTCAATTCCTCTCTGTACAGCCTGAGATGCAGTTCCTGTTGCATTTCTGTGCACGTGACTCTCTGGGTGTCCCGGCACCATTTATTGAAGAGGCTTTCCTCGTTCCACTTCATGCACTTAGCCCCTTGATCAATTCAATTCCCAGACATCGGCATTTTTTTCTATATTAAGGAATGTTTCTATTTTAGCTTCACCACTACGCCGATATGCAATTCAGGCCCTGCTGAAAACCCATGCAGTTCTCCTTAACTAGTTCCTCTAAGTAGAAGACTTCACTGTCCAAGTTGGAGAGTTTTATGTTTTGGGATCACTTAAGTGCTGAAAGTTGCAACGCTTTTCTGCTGGCCTTGCTTCTCACAGGGGTAGTGTCACCCCTGTGCAAGGAAGGCCTCTGTCAGGACTTCTCACCAGGCAGAAAGGCACCTGGCTTCCAAAACCTCAAGAGGCCCCTGTCAGCACTGAGTCACATGCAACTCCTGTGGCCATAGTGTCAACTTCCTCCTGAGACTCCTTTCCTGCCCCTTCCCCTCGCAGACCTCGCAGTCTCCTCACAAACATGCCTACATGGGACCAACCCTTGCTAAGGGGCCGGTGACAGTTATGTCCCTTTCACTCTTCTTCAAGAAAGCATCTGTGCTGGGCCTCGAATAAAATAACAGCTACAGGGAGCAGGTGGAGTTCTGGCTGCCTGATCTCCGTGGCTGTGGAAGCCGCTGTGGGGTCTCACATCCATGGACTGAGATTTATTTGTAGGAGACCCATGTGTGAGCCCCAGCACCACCGGATCCCCTGAGCACCAGGTGTGGGCCAAAGACCCCTCCATACCTAAAAAAAGAGGATAAAGGAAAAATGAGTGAAAATAAAGCCCTACCTAATGTCGTTTCTCTTGAAGTCACCCCATATTTCTCTAGTGTACCCTTTCTTTATGTTGAAAAAAATTTTTTTTTTTCATTTTCTTTTGCTTTCTAGAGATTTCCTGCACCACTTCTCGGAACTTACTCATTTTTTCTCCTCAGTTGTCATCACTCTGCTGCTGGAGCCTTCACTGGGTGTTTATTTCACTTACCATACTCTTAAATTCTGTCACTTCTAGTTGTGGTCTCATTTCTGCTCTCCTACTTTCTGGTACTTGTACCATTGTTTCTTTGAGCTCACTGAACATCCTCATACATTGTCTGAAGATTTACTGAGCTGGTTTGTGCCAGTTGAGCCTTCTGTGTTATTGTTTTTACTCATTGAGCTGGTGAGCACCTACAAAATGTTCCCATCTAGTTGGCTGTTAGTACTGTAAAATTTGGAGGTGTCCCAATACTCCCCAGGAGCAGTAGAGCTGGCAAGATTTAGGGCTCGATACCTTGATGAGTTTCAACTGTGGAGCGGGATGTTTATTTGATGGAGGGTGTCCATTCTGGGCCTTTTGGCAGGGAGAGGAATCTTCCCTCCCCTTTTCTTAGCAGGCTCCAGCGTTCTCAGCCCAGAGAGCAATCTAGCTGGAATGATTCAGTGGCTTGGCATTCTTTCACTTATTGACCTTTATTCTGATAATCTCAAATGCCATTTGTTTAAGTTTTGTTGGAGCAAGCAATATGAAGTAAATTTGTTACTTGTCAGCTAAGGAGAAGGGTTGGGGTGGGAGCAATCAGGAAAAGAGATGAATTGGATGGGATATAGAATACTGTCAGATCAGCCGGAAGTCCCCATCGCCCCCTGGACCAGGAAAGGAGTGGTGAAAATTATTCGTGCTTTTTTGCTCCCATCCACACTCTCTCCCAGGCTCTGTAGGTCAGAGGGATTTTCGTGGAAAATTCCCTCTGACCTTCAGGGGCTAAATATCATTTGCAATTTAAACTTGAAGTCTCCTGAGGCTGGAGGTGTGTCACAGTGGTCAAGCACATGCCTCGTGGGTATGGGATGGGGTGGAGGGCATTCTTCATTTGCCCCCCAAATAATTAATTAATCATCATCATCATCAAAATGATTTGATATCTCCCAAGGACCCTGCAATGTGGCAAGATTCATTCCCAACTACCTTCCCTTGACCATCCTCTTCCAAAGAAAACATCCTTTTTGAGAGGTAACATGGGCTATGGAGACTGACTCTAATACCTGCTTTTAAACCCCACTTGCATTAATAGATTGCAGGGTGACGTTGGACTGGTTACTTAACTTCTCTGGGCCGTATTTTCCCTTGTTGAGAAAATGAGGCAGCAAATACCTACTAGATTGGAGTGGAACATGAGAGTTATTGCTAAAGCAAGTGCCCTCCAACGCATGTCGTTAGAGCCTAGGTTCAGCACAGCAGTTCAGCACACTGAACTATGGGGCTCCCCTTCCGCCAGGATGCCCTGTTCCTCACTTTTGTCAGACACTGGAACCTCATCTGTATCTCAGGGTAATCCACCCTTTGCTCCTGAAGGCGTCAGAAACTCATTGCCATGCATGAACAAGCCCTTGGCATCTGAAGTGACTTTCACTGCAGCCAGAAGGCTGCCTCACAGTCAAACGTGCTCCTTGGGTGGCTCCAAGGTCAGAGCCGCAGATTGTTCTAGATCTCAAAGCGTGCCTTCTGCCTCTTGGGAAAGGTGGCTTGCAGGAGGGCTGCCTGCAAACCATTTGAAAGCCTGCATTCCTAGTCCCTTCGCTTCGTGGTCCAGTGCCAACTTCTTGGAGACTCCGAGAGAAAACAGACTTGCCCTCCCTGGCAGCTGCCAACGTGAAGCGCGAGGTCAGGGCAGGGAAGAGGGGGGCGGGCCTGGAAAGCCCCCCCCCCCGGGGGGCGGGAGGAGGGTCACAGAGGACACTTTTCTCCAGGGTCTGGAGGGCTAACAAGTTGCCCGTTTGTTCCGAAGGGGAGGTGATAACGGGACGCTTTGTGTTTGAGTTAAAGACAAAGACGCTCTGGGAGTCTGGGGCTCCTGGGACCAGCTGGCACCTGGACGGCGGCTGAGAAAGAAAACTGGCGGCACAACTCGGCTACCCTGCAACCTCGTGAGCTCCGGTGGGGGTCAGGCCTGGCTGGGGTTACCGCCCAGGGAATGGGGTCATCCTCCCCGAGAGGACCTGGGCGGGTGGGCGCCACCCGGACAAAAGCCGCTTTGTGGACGGCCGCCCAACAGCGCCACCGTGTGGCGGCCACGGGCAGAGACAGCGGCCCACTCCGCCCGCCGCGTTCTGGTTCCCTCTCACCCCGCATCTATTGGCATCTCCGCTCTTGGGAGCGACTGGGAGGGTGGCGGCGAGGGCCGCTGGCCCAGGAGATGCTCTTTGTCCCCGAGAGCGGTTTCCATGCAAAGGGAGAGTCAGGAGGAGATGACACATTTGCTCTCCGGGTTTGTGGAGACATCTTGGCCACATCTACGCTATGCGCTGATTTTGGCCCCAGCCAGTAACCTCTGATACCACGGGACAATTTGAAGACGATGCAGATTGAACGCATAGGCTTGCCCAGACACGAGGGCTGTCGTATGCCTGGGATGTTCCCAGGTCCCGACTCTGTGTGAGAGAAGGAGGGCATGGACAAATGGAGACTCTCTGAATCGCTCACCGGGAGGTTTACCCACAATAACAGACCTGTGAGATGAAAAATTTCCTGCTTCATTGTCATCCTAGGCCTGGCAGTGCCTGAGTGAGGGTGCAACGTGCAAAATCTCCTCCAACTGCTTCCTGACTCCTGACTCGTCTCCTGCTTAAGAACCTAAAAGGACCTGTGGAAGCCTCCACAGAGGAAAGAAGACTTCTTGGGGGGCTGCAGAGGACCCCCCAAAACACAGCTGGGGTGATTGTGCAATCCCCAGGACTGCAGGTTCCAACAGCTCCGGAATCTCCAGCTCCTGCCTAGAAATGCACAGAACCATGGACTCCACGTGGGGAACCCGGGAGTCCTGAGCCCACGCTTTGTGAGGGCTGCCAAAATAAATAAGATAACATAAAAACAACATTTAGGCACCAGGACGAATAAGAAAGCAATGGCAGCAACATGCTGCAATAAACTTATATGATTACATTAAACTTTTTATTGTAGATTCTAACATCTATTTACTAAATTTGATATTTAATAAAGATAAAAAGTTTCTTGTATGTCATATTTTGCAAATGCAGTTGGCTTCAGGCACCTGAAGCAGAAAGTGAAACTTGGGCCAGAGAGATGGTGCTTTTGCCTTGCACACAGTTGATCTGGGTTCAATCCTCACACCCTATAGGGTCCCCCAAGCCTGCCAGGAGTGATCCCTGAGCACAGAACTGGGAGTCAGCCTTGACTGTAACCCGGTGTGGCCCAAAGACAGAGAAGAAAAAAAGAACGTGAAAGTGTGGGTAAGGGGGCCTTCTGTACAGGCAGTGGAACTATGGGTAAGCGGGCTTCAGTAAAGGCAGAAGAACTGTGGGTAAAGAGGCCATGGAACTGCAAATAAGGGGACTTCAGTAAAGACAGTACAACTGCAAGTAAAGAGGGCTTCAGTACAGGCAGTGGAACTGCAAATAAGGGGGTTTCAGTAAAGGCATTGGAACTGCAAGTAAGTGGACTTCGGTACAGGCAGTGGAACTGTGGGTAAGAGACCTTCAGTTCGCATGTGCCGGCCATGTTGCTGGGAAGTGCCAGGTCGAAGAGAAGAAATAGGGACCCTCTGCCTTCCAGGGCCAGTTCATCAGGTTAGAGAAAATCCTTCGACTCCTGTGAGACAATTATACCACAACAGGAAGCATTCCAGAGCCTGGGTTGTTCAGAGTTGAGTGAGGCCAGGGCTTGCCAGTCCTCTTGTGTCCGCTGAGGACTTGTGGGGAGGCCTCTGCTGGTCCTCGAAGAACACTAACCCCGGGGGTCATGGGGGAGTGTGTGGAGCAGCCCTAGCCTGCACTGACTGCTTCTCCTACATCCCAGCTGCTCGTGTTCTCCCTGCCCGCCCCACCTCTGCTCCCCACATCTCCATGTCTCCCCTGCTCCACCTTTGCATCCTCTCTGGACCCCAGCCTGGTCTTAGACTCACTCCTTCTCCACATCAATCCCGAGCAACCATCTTCTGGAGTATCTCCTGCCTCCCCTTCCTGCCCCACACTGGCCTAGAGGTGGAACCATGCACCCGTTTTCTGGATCACAGAAGCCTGAGCCAGGCAGGGTGTGTTAAGGACAGTGAGCAGCAGGGTCAGAACTAGAAGGTTGCCACCAGCTCAGAGCTTTTCATTTCACTGCATCTTCTTCCCCAGCCTTTGCAGATGTCTGCCCTAAGGATCATCCAGTGTCTCTCATCACTGTCTCAGCTTCTTTTTCTTCATTTCTGCAGCTTCTGTCTCAGTTCAGGTTTTACCCCTGGAACAATAACACTATCCTGTGAATGGTCTTCCTACATCTGGTCCCCTTGCTTCACCCATGGCAGAGGGCCCTGCCTCAACTTTCAACCGTTCACAACCATTGAGTGCCCCTCTCTGCACCAGTTCCCCATCAACACTGAAGATTCCTGCCAGGAAGTTCAACAGAGAGACTCAAATACAGAGGATATGGTGTGGAAGAGCTGAAAAGTCAGAAAAACAACAAAGCAACCCAGAATTAGCAACAGCCAGATTCTCTGGTACCACCGTGCCCCCCGACCCCCCCCCCCCAGAGTTGGAGGGACAAAACGGGAAAGACAACAATCAGTGCAGAGAAAAATAAAAAGCCAAATGATCTCCCATGTCCATGTGACCCCACAGGTCCCGAAAACAACAAGGGTTGTGATGTCACCACACACAACCCACATCTACCTTTAAGGCTTCTTCTCGTGTCTTTCCTGCAAAACACTCAGATAAGCTTCCAAAATTGCAGCTAAATATAAGGTGCAGAACTTCCAAGAAAGGTAAGTGTGGTTCAGGGAGTAATTATGATCTGATTCGTCAGCAGCTGCCTCTATCTCCGGCTCAGCTCAGCTTGGCATCACTTCAGAGTTGTTCAGTAAATGGCCCTTATGTCCTCCAACAGGGTATCCGCCAAACGAACTGTGGTGCAACCACAATGGCTTAACACCCTGCAAACATTAAAAATCATGTCAAATGTCCTTGTTTATTGACAAGAAGCAGATTCTCATCTGGCTGACATCTTGTTAGGCCAAAATGCACATGGGCCTTTATGTGAAGAAAAAAAGAATCCAAATATGTCAAAAAAAATCTACTGTTCTTATCCTGTAGTTTGCAGAACGTTTTATAACATGTTCTAGTTAGAAAAAAGAATCCTCTTAAGAGTATAAACGTCACGATCATATATTATCAGCATTTGTCCTGGGCTACAACTGCATCTATCACAAGCTGCTTTAACAGTGTCACGAGGTCTAGGATCACCAAGATTAGTCACCTGAGCAAGTGCCACTGTTATTCAAAACTTGGTTAAATAATTCCGCTTTTGAGGGGCCTTCCTGTACAAGTCTATATGAAATTCCATTTATGAGCATTCCTCCTGTCCACTGGGAGTCACCTTCAGCCCCCTCCACCACTTAATCATACTATAAAGATGGTATTATAGCGCACTAGGCCCTTGAGGGAATTTTTCACTTCTTGACCCTGAATCTACTTAGCACCTTGAAGAAATGAACTATCCAATGCACTGATATGTGATGTCGGGCATCATTCCCCTCTGTGAATCTTTGCGTCACATTGTTTAAATGGGGGCCAGGGCAGGAGATGTCTCACAGGCTGGACTACATGTTTTGCTTGTGAGAGTCTCAGTTCAATGCCAGGCCTCGCAAAGTCGCATGTCCCAGCAGGAGTGGCCCCAAACAACAACCATCAACCAAAGAATCAATAGGGCTCTGCATATCCTCCAGAGAATTCCTGTTTGAGCGTGGAGAGCAAGTTAGAGATCAGGGGTTCTCACGAGGAGGGTGTTTATGACAACCTAAACCCTGGGACTTCATCTTGAGATTTCTTCACCCAATCCCTGCTCTGGGCTCTTTGCTAAGGAGACAGAAATGGTCAGTAAAATAACCCCAGTGCAAGCAGTAGTAAGGAGCCAGGTCTTTTTTTTTTATCATTGTTTTTTTAATGTGCTTGTCTCCAGCCACTGACCCTCCCAAGTGATCTTGGTCTAAACCTCACCTGCTGGGGGCCCTGAGGAACACAGTTTGGAGAACTGGTTTCTCTTCATAGCATTCTAACATGCAGGTTTTTTTAATTTTTAATTTTATATATTTCTAAACCTTTGTAAGGGCTTAAGCGATAGCACAGTGGGTAGGGCCTTGCACGTGGCCAACATGTCCGACCCGGGTTCGATTCCTCCGCCCCTCTCACAGAGCCCGGCAAGCTACCCAGAGTATCTTGCCTGCACGGCAAAGCCTGGCAAGCTACCTGTGATATATTCTATATGCCAAACACAGTAACAACAATCTCATAATGGAGATGTTACTGGGCTTGCTCGAGCAAATCAATGAACAACAGGAGGACAGTGCTACTGTGCAATAGGATTGTAGATCAACATAGTACTACAAGCAAAGTTTTTAACCATTTTGTGTCTAGTTAGGCTCACTTTTATTTTCAGGAATTGATTTCATATATAAATAATAACGACAACTTCCTTTGGCCTCGCTATGTTACAGACTCCACCGTGACTATGGTACATAGATTTGCTCTTTTCTCCTTCCTAACAGTTATAGGAGATGGGTGCTATTATTTCCACATTTGGAGGAAGTCTAGGCCCAGAGAAGTTAAGTGAGGCACCCAGGGTCACAAAGCAGAACAGCTGAATCCCAACATTAGTTCTGGAGCCCAAGCAGCAAGCACTCCACAGCAGCCGGCAAGAGATGTAGGGCTGAGTCTTCACAGGCTGTGAGCTCGTTTCTCACTCTATGAAAGTTAATAACAAATTAAGTAGCAAAACGTTGGTGGAGGCTGAATCCACCAAGTGGTGTTGGCACCAGTAGAACAGTGGAGCAATTTGCGCATCAGTAAAGCCCTCAACTGGTAATTGCAATAATGAATGAAATGCAGTGAGGAAGTTGAAGAACGTGTCTAAAGAGTATAATAACTGTGCTGCTGTTAAAAGATAAAATTGGGCCATTTGGGACAAAATGGGTGGAATTTTAGATGGTTCTGCTAAGTGAAAGAAGAAAGGAAGTGAAAGACAATTACCAGATGGTTTCACTCATTTTGGGGACTACAAATAACTAATGCAAAAGAACTGGCAAAAACCCAGCAAGACCAGCTCCTAGACGGAATGAAACTGTGGTGGTGCTTGGAGGAGGTGGGTGGGAGGGAGGAATGATAGTGGGTCTTTTGGGTAATACCAAAACTCTGCTGGTGGTTGCAGTAATTCTTAGACGCATAGAGAGGAACTAAGGTCCATCCCTGAAATTCTATAATACTGTAAAGTACAGTAATATTAGCAACTTAAATGAACAAATTTGATTAATGTGTTAATTTTATATTACCATACTGTTAATATTTAAAGTAAAAATTTGTAGTGGGGGAGAAATAAAAGATGTTTCAGTATTTGAGTTAGGTGGTGGGATTGCGTGTCTCACCTCACCCCATTCCCAGAACACCACCAGAGATCATGACATCCTTCTCTGCACACTTACGCATCATCCTTTAATTATCCTAAAGTTAAAGGTTCTAAAGCTCTCTTGATTCCTTCCCTGACCAAGCAGGGCATCCTGGGAATTCTCTCACAGTTTGCATGGCGCAGTTGAGCCGCAGCTGTGTTGAAATGTTCCCGGATATGAATGGGAATTGCCACATGCCCTTCACACACACACACACACACACACACACACACACACACACACACACACACAGTGACCATGCTTCACCCTACATGAAGCTTCTCACTGCTCCTCAAGATGCTGTGAATTTGCTTTTTTCTCGTTTGTTCTTTTGAGTAGCAGCTACTTGATCTGCATTCACTGTATTGACTACAAATTGAGTAGCTGCTACTAAGAACCCCAAGGCACCTAACAGCAGAGAGTGCCCACCATTTAAGGGGGCAGATGTGAGAAAGACTTGCCAAAGGAAGGGGTTCAGGAGCAAGTCTTGCCTGCAATCCACCGATTAGACCCCCATGCCATGTGGCCCCTCGTGCATTCCCAGGTGCAGACCACGTCATCTGTGGCATCTCAGGGCCTGATCAGCACCCTTGGGTCTTTGAACTGAACCACCAGCTGGCTGACTGACAACCCACGGCCTCCTGAGCACTGCTTGGGAGCCTCCTCCACCAAAATCAACAAGCAAACACACTAGAGCCACTAGTATTTGTTGTTTGACTTTTGAACATTGTTGTGAGGGCCACAGCAGAGAAGCCCTGGGTTTGCTAAGGCCACACCTAAATGCAGCAAGGGGGAGAAGAGGGGTAGACTTGAGGTACATGGGATCAAACTCAAAACCTGACATAGGCAAGGCATGTAGTCTACCACTGGAACCACATGCCTGAACCCTTCATCTACAACTTTACTGATTGATTCTTGCCCGTAAGGTGTTGTGATGGCCACACACCTGCTCATGGCACTTGTACACTTGGTTGTGGTACACACCAGGGTGGAAACAGACTTAGATATGTTACAGCCACATATTTGGTTGTGGCACGTGTGCTGAAGATCTCATCCTATGACAGCTGAATCATAAACAGCAGTGCCACCCGGATTATGTGAGTCAAAAGTAGGGATCGACCCTGTGACCTCAAGCCTGCAAGATCAGTTAACACTGGGGTATCTCCGGCCCTTGTCCCCTTTTTAAATGGTATTAATGTGAACAGCATTTTACATTTTGTTTCAGGATACCCACATAGATAACAGAAACATCCCCCGCCCTTACACTGTGTAAATCACCCTCTGTCTTTTGCTCTCTTCAGCTTTCGAGCAGTCCACTGGCTTCACAGCCCTCTGGTGAGCAAACGTGCACACTTTAGTAAACATCATGAATTTAACAGAGTCAAATCCAAACAGGAAACGTTTCTCTTCTACACAGTTTACTGAGGAAGACAAATATAGAAGCAGAGAATGGCAATAAAACACAAATGACATAACACAAGTGTAAAAGGAATGCTTTGGAAGTGAAAAGTTAAAAAGTTGGTTATGTTCATAGAGTTAGTTGTTGGGTAGGGTTTCACAGAGTAGGGAAGATTTGCTTTGAGTTCTGGTGGATGGTTAAATGAGTCTGGGTAGAGGAGTGAGAGAAGGTAGGATTATGACACAAGACAAGTGCTTCTTATCAGAGCCTCCAGCTAGCTAAGAACTTGTTCTCTTGCTGTTCAGTCACTAGCATCTAGCTCACTCTCTAATTTTGAACCAACTGGGTCCAAATCTCTGCCCCAGGGTTATGTAAATTTGAGTTTCCCCACACACTTGGTCTTACCCTCCCATCTATTTCCTGACTAATAAGCTTAGTTCTATATTCATGTCCACTAGTTTGTCTTTTTATTTACTTCATCCATTAATATCTTTCATCACGTTTTTACACATTGATGAGATCATTAAAAACTTGTCTTTTTTCTGTGTGACTTCTTTTGCTTTGCCTAATTCCCTCAAGCTCCTTCCATTTTGTTGCAAATGGTAACATTTCAAGGCTAAATCAATGAATTCCAAATAGTTTTGTATGACTTAATAGTATTTTGTATAAATGTACTATATCTTATTTCCAAGCTGCTCTCTTCCTCCTGCGCAACTCAGGTGCCAGGTCATTCATCATGTTGATTTCTCGACCTAGGTATAT
>JAOXYA010093811.1:0-11026 GCA_028565675.1 Sorex palustris
GGGAATGCCCTGCCACAGAGGCAGGGTGGGAGGGGGGGGATATTATCCATGGTGGTGGAGGGTGGGCACTGGTGGAGAGATGGGTATGTGATCATTGTATGATGAAACCCAAGCACAAAGATCTGTGAATCTACAACTGTACCCCATGGTGCTTCACTAATAAAAAAAATAAATAAAAAAAATAGAGCACTGCCCCTTTTCCTACTTCCCTCCACCCCTACCCACCGACATGCCTACAATTATAAACAAAGTCTTAACTGTGGGGGACAGAGAGACAGTACAGTAAGTACAGACTTATTGCCATGCACATGGTTGACCTTGGTTCAATTCCCGGTACCACAAATTTCCCTCGAGCCCCATCAGGAGTGATCCCTGAGCGGAGAGCCAGATGAAAGCCCTGAGCACAGCCAGGTGTGGTCTCTCCCCGCAAACATCTTATGTGCTTCAGGGCTTCTATATATAGCGGTGCTCAGCTTGAGGGGGTACTGTTGGCTAGGTGGTCTGCACAATCATAGGTAGCACTGCAGAGTTTAAAGCAGATGAAAAGTGTGTCTCCCTTATTTGTTGCTGTGGAGACATCGAGTGGTTCACACTTATTGTGATGTTGGAGATCGCAGGAGTGCCATTGGGACTGCACTTGTGATGAGGGGTCAGTGCCTGAGACCCGATCCGAGGCTTCATATGCCAAAGAAAGTGGAAATAACTGGTGTTGTTCGGGATGTGGCCAATACAGATCCCTCTTTTACTGTTGGTGGCAATGTTGTCTGGTACAACCCTTATGGAAAACAGTATGGAGACTTCTCAAACAAGTATGAAAGGCGCTCCCATGTATGAGCTCCTATGTACTGGCTCTCCCTCTGTATGAGTCTACCCCCTCTAAACACAAAAAAAAACCTATTACTTCTAAAAGATATACACAAACCAACATTCTTTATAGCACTTAGGAAAATAACTAGAATATAGAAATGATCCCATGAAAGATATGTGGAAAAAGAAGCTTTGGTATATACACACAATGGAATACGATGCAAACGCAAGAAAAAAAATTAAGTGTGCAGTTCATGGCAGCTTGAATGGAAGTAGAGGGGATCACATTGATCAAAATAGGCCAGAAGGAGAACAAATACTAGATAATCTCACTCATCTGTGGTATAGACAAAAACAAATTATAGGTATGGACAGTTATTGATTGACAATAAACCCTGGGCACAGGATTATGGACTTGAGAATACCAGGTCGGGGTGGGGGGTGCTGAGGTAAATAATAAGGTGAATGGGGGGATAATGAAAGGGCATTGGTGAGAATTTGGGGCATTTGGGAGTGATGCTTCGAGGTAAGTGTGTATGCCCAAGCCAGTGCTGTTAATCAGCAATGGAGGGAGGGTGGCGGAATAAATATTATATCTCGGGGGATGTAAGACAGTGATGGAGAGTCTCTGACACTTTGATGGTGGTGTGCAGTAATACTGCAAACATAGCATCAAAACTACTTTCTTTTTTAAAAAAAAAAAGTAATACAAGGCCTGAAGCATTCAAGGCAAGTGTGTTTCCACCTAGTCACATCTCCTGGGCCAAGCAGTGTCATAATATATTTGGGGTGTGGGTAGGTGAATAGGAGGGTGCTGGGCCCAAAACCAGTGGATCTGTATCAAAGCAGGCGGTATACTGCTGAGCTGTAGCCCAGCCTCAAGGGCATTTTTATTAACATAAAAAATGTTTATTCCAATTTTGAACTTTCACTTTATACTGGGAGCGATAGCACAGCCGGTAGGGCGTTTGCCTTGCACGCAGCCAACATGGGCGACCCGAATTCGATTCCTCCGCCCCTCTCGGAGAGCCCAGCAAGCTACCGAGAATATCTCACGGCATGGCAGAGCCTGGCAAGCTACCTGTGACGTATTCGATATGCCAAATACAGTAACAACAAAGTCTCCAATGGAGATGTTACTGGGCCCACTCGAGCAAATCGATGAACAACAGGAGGACAATGACAGTGACAGTGACTGGGAAATTAGTGGGAAACATCTTTTTGATGAAAATCAAAACTTGAGATCATGAAGCATGTTTGAAACTCACCCTTTTATTTGTATGTTTTAAAATATTTTATGAATTTTAATGTAGACAAAAGTTACAGCTGTTGAAAGCAATTCTACAGTTGAAATTGGTTAGATAATAATGCTCCAATATTAAAACCACTAAGTATAAAAATCAATCTTTATGTGAAAATTGTTATATCTGATCATGGAGTTATTAAGTACTTGTCTAAGAATTTTTTAAAGCTGTTTGTTGCTAGTTGAGCCATCTGTGTTATTGTTTTTATTTGTTGAATTTAGTGGGCTTCGATGTTACTTACCCATTTAATTTGGTATGTTCCTACTGGAGTTTAGTACTGAGGAATTAGGAGGTGTCATGTGGTCCAGAGATGTCAGGATCTAAGGTCTGGGCCAATGAGTTAACATCGTGGTGGCTGTGGGAGGAGGGTGTGGCTGCCAGGGCTTCTGGAAGCCCTGGGGTGGGGAGAGGGGGGAAGCACCCAGAGTTCAAGCTGGGAAACACCAGAGTTCTCAGCCTAGACACCGGGGTACCTGAAATTATTTGCTATTTGATGTCTCTGCAGAGAATATTCGTGAAGTGACGGAGTTGAGCCCTTAATTGTGGACACAACAGTGTGGGTGCTTTAGCAGGGCAGGTGCTTGACCTGCCCCCCTCCCAAGGCTGCCCCAGGAAACTCAACCTTTTATTAACATTCACGTTTCATGTCATGTAGATAAGCAGATGAGGCCTTAGGAAACTTTATTCAAACAGACCCAGACATTTACAAGTAAGAGTGGTAGGGATCACACATTTAAAGACTTGAGTATTTGTTTGGAGGGGAGAAAGGAATACCTGTCAAGTGCTCATGCCAGGTAATCTAGCAAAGTTCATTCCTAGGATGTTATCAGATATACTCTCAAATGTGAAAAATGGTCTCTCGATAGAGTTATTCATGATTGTTTAAGGGCTGGACACAACCTGAGTATCCAGTAGAGGATAAATACGCAGCATGCTGCTTGGCAAAGAATGAGGAAGTTCTTCATGTATGAACAGACTCGAATCCATGGTATCAGGAAAAGAGCAAGGCTAAAATGTCTGAATCACATGTTGCTTGAGTAGGTGTGCATATATGCACATGCTTATCTGCTTAAGAAATCTCTGCTTAAGAAATACCTGAGAGATAAAGGTACATTATTTCCCTCAGAGTGAGAGATTGATGGAGTGGGGTAGGGTGGCGTGCATTTGTACCTTCCGAATCCATGTGACTGTATAGAATATTCAAGTAACAACAATAATAACAGCAATATCAATAATAGCCAAATTTTCCCTCTCTCCCCAACCTCTAAAAATTTGCAGTAATCATTTCAGTACAATCTTCTTGTGGTGTAGCTCACCTATTGTTAATTCACTTTAGTGGTATGGCTTCACACGGTGTACATTCATTATCGACAAGACCACATAATTTACTGCCGGGGTTTAAATTCTGCTTCTATTATTTATTAATTGTGTGACCTAGACCAGAGTCATTTAACCTCTCCGAGTTTCAGTTTCCTTTTTAATGAGTGATGATAAACCCTACTTTGAAATATTATTGAGAGAAATAGTCAGGTTAGTAACTGTTAAGTGTGTGGTGAAATGTATAATAACAAAAGAATACAAGAGGACTAAGAACAGTCCTGTACTGGGCATGAGTTTGTGGGGTGCAGAGATGGCAATGATATGACTGATGAGTGAGAACCAAGTAGAGCTTGACTCTTACTAATTACTCAGTGAACACTAGTTCCCTCATACTAGCCACTAAAGTATATACTACTTCCTTCACATTCCTACTCTCATAATCCTATTAGAGTAAAGATTACTTCTCTCATACTAGACATTTAATAACTAAATACTTAATACTTTCCTCAAGCTAGTAAACATTACTTCCCTGATTGTCCAGGTGTAGTTGGGGCCAGGGACTTCCTCTGCTGAGAAGACTAGCAGTATCCTTTTGTTGCATATCTGTGATCTTTCCTTTCCAGGCTGCAGATGGACCCTTTGCACTGTCTTCAACTAGGTCAGGGTGCTCTTAAAATCAAGCATTTATTTGTTTCTATTATTTCCACATCAATTTCTGAGGCTTCTCCAAGTAAAATTTGCACTTACTTTTTAAAAAATTTGATCCAAGTTTTACAGAAATCCAATTGAATTGTTGCCGTGGACATACGCCTTGGTGAAATCCAAAAACTGTGGCTCTGACTTCAGGATACTGAAGCAAAGGTCTGAGGAAATTATATGAATAATACTAGAGAAATAGAAGCAAAACCCAAAACAAATAACCAACAGTTTGGGAACACAAGCTGCACCCCTTGAAGTGACTATCATTTGTTTCCATGTATACTTGACAAAACTGAGGCAATTTATTCAAGATTACAGATATTAAGCAAGATTTAAATCTGGGTTGGGGTAATTATAGGTTTAAAATTTTGTGTGTATACCTTTTCAGAGGCACATCATTGATTTTAGGATGTATTTTTTTAAGCAAGAAAGGACTCTATGTTAGATTTTAATGTGTGTTCTGGAATTCTTATATACCACCTTTTGTATTCTTACATTTTGTGTTCTTACATTTCCCTCTGAATTGAGGACTGTCCTTGTTTTTCAGGTAAGGATACTAAAATTCAGAGTGGTTAGGTGATTAGTCCAAGGATGCAGAGCAAGTGTTTCAAGCATGAAATTCTTTTTCTCCTGGTCATCTGACTCAAAATTTAAAAAACATAACTTTCACAAGAAAGTTGAATGAATGAATTTCTGTCTGCATCTAGATTCTACCCACCAGTCTATTTCTTCCCCTGACTCTGTGCTCAGGGATCATTCCTGGCAGGCTCTGGAGACCATATGTGCTACCTGGGATCAAACTTGGGTCAGTGTGTGCGAAATAAATGCCAGAACTGTTGTACCGTCACTCTGGCCCTGAGACAGGGTTACTGTAGCAGTGCCAGAGCTGCTGAGTTTTTTTTGTGGTCTGAGTTGTCAGGGTCTTTCATTAGGTGGAACACAAAATTCTCTTCAGATTCATCGTATCAGACAGGCTTTTTTGAAGTTCTGGACACAACGGTTTAACAACCTGAGTTTTCCTCAGCACAAGGAACTGAAGGGGATGGACGAGTGACAGTGCAATGGGCTCCCACAGGGGTCCTCTTGATGTTGGTGGGCCCCATGGGTGACTTATGTGAAGTGGGGAGGAGAAAGATGGTCACTTTCTCCCGATCCACCTCTGCCACCAAGGACTCAGGGTTACTGGGTTTTTGTCTCGCTCGCAGAAAGGAATTTCAGGAGTAGACAAGCAGTGAAGTAAAATAGATTTTATTTGGAAGGTTTTTTTGGGGGGAGGCAGGGAAAGAGAGGAGAGAGAGGGAGAGGGAGAGAGAGAGAGAGAGAGAGAGAGAGAGAGAGAGAGAGAGAGAGAGAGAGAGAGAGACCCACATACTCAAGAGAGAATGTGGGCTTCTCCAAGGGCAGAGAGAACCTCTAGACACATCCCAGTATTAGACATGAAATCATGAAAGTACATCTCAAGAGGGGAGATGCAGGCGACGCATGTGTTCGGGCACTACATGTGCTCTGCCATGTGGGAGCAAACAGCACATGGGCTCGGGCAGCATATCCGTGCCCTTCTTTTGTTCAAGGTGTCTTTTAATAGGCTCTTCTCGAGTTGTCTTGATCTGGAAGATCTGGAGTATTCTCTGGGCTGGATCACATTTCAATGAGATTAAGGGAGAGGTCTAAGGGTTTGAAGAACTTCATGGGAGGGGTCCAACCTCCTTAGGGTCTGCTGAAGGTCTTACCAGGTCTGTTTTCTGTATTTACAGGGTGGATCAATTTTAGGATTTTCCTCCCAGAAGTTCTTTTGACCTCAGTTTTATTGCCTAGGGCCTTCCCCTATCCACCTGCCAACGTTACTCTGAGGGACCCTCAGGCAGAGAATGTGCCTCCAAAGGCAAGAATGCTCTTACCTTAGGCCCAGCCCCTGGAGGGAGGTGGGGGTGGGGTGATGTAACCCTCTTCTCTCCTCCTAAGGCTCTGGAGGTAGGCACTGCCTTTAGGCTTCCTTACTGGAAGCTTTTAAAGATTTAGCACTCACCCCTGGTCCTGCAGCCAGGAAGCAGCAGAGCAAAGATTCAAACCCAGGCCATCTGCCTCTGGAGCTTGGACTGAAATCAGTCAGCTCAATAGCTCTGACGATAATAGAATTCCTCATCTTTCTATTGCCCTGAGAGAGAACATTCTGTCAGTGCACTCACTGGCGCTCAGCAAACAAAACTGGATTGCATCGTGTGCAGTGTTTTGATAATCTCTCTACTCCCCTGATCAATACAAATATACTCTAAAGTTGATCTTAATTTTTTTGTTTGTTTGTCTTTGGGTGATACCCGGCGGTGCCCAGGACTTCCTCCTGGCTCTGTGCTCAGGGATCATGCAGGTATCCAGGGACCATATGTGATAGTGGGGATCAAACCCAGCTTGGCTGCTTGCAAAACAAGTGCCTACCTGCTATATTATCTTTCTGGCCCCCTGTCTTCATTTTAAAATAAATTCCTCTAGTCCCTCTTTTACAGTTACTGGGCCCGCTCGAGCATATTGATGAACAACGGGAGGACAGTGACAGTGACAGTTGTCTCCGGATAACTAGGCATGCCCAAGGTGGGCTGCGAAGAAGGTGGCATGCTAAGACCCCTGCCCCCTGCTCACCGTTAGGGATATGAGTCAGGGCCTTTAAATGACCCCCAAACAGCCAGGTCCTATTTAGCAAAGGGAGGGGTGGGGAAGAATTTTCTTGGCTCTGTTTTGCAGCTTCCATTAGCTTAACTGTCATCAAGAACAATGCTGAGTCAGGCCCTGAGTGATCTTTTTCTCTGCTTGGGTTCTTGCCTCTGGCTGGTTGCCATTGCCTGCATGCTCCCAGGCATGAAGACAGGTTTCCACCTTAGCCACTTCTCCGGAAAGGTGAGAGATGTTATGTAACTCTTAATGGGGCGCAGCACAGCGCAGGGTTAGGGGGTGCCTTCAAGTCCTGGCTCCCCTGCCATCGTGCTGTGAGTCCTTGAGCATTTGCTCTGTAACTCAGTGCCTGGGCCATTCCTGCACGTGGAGACAGCCTTTTTCCTGGGGCTGGTGTCAGAGCAGAGTGAGAGATTTGGAAAGCACTTAGCACATGCTGACACCAGCCCCTTTCTAAGCTGTGGGGATGGCACCTTCACCTTCTCCACAGCCAGTCAGGAACCTTTGGATGTTCCCAAGTTTGCCTGGGGACAAGCCTCTGCAGACAAACCGTACACCTGGTCCTCTGGGTCTTGTTATCTCCTGGGCTTCTGAGGTTAAGAACCCTTCATTTCTCAGATGTGCTAAGTCTCTTCAGAGAAGCATCAGTTCTTCTCTCCACCCACAGCGTGGCCCAGAGACATGAGTGCAGCACCCTTGGAAGCAATAGCATTTTGCTTCCTCTCTTTCTGGCTGACCCCTTCCCACCAAGCCTGCGGAGCTCTGCTCCAGCCTGGAACAGGAGAGGGAAAGGTGCTGGATAGGAAAGCTATCTCCTACCACTTGCTCAAGGAGAGACTTTGGAAGCTCGAAGATCAAGCATCAGCTCCACTATTGTGTTCTGCTGTTTCAAAATAGTCTCAGCCCTGGCTGGGTAGTTTCATTGTTTGAAGAGTCAATCAACAGTCTTGGCTGTTTGAATTGGTGGGTGACAGCACTCTCAGAACTTGGCAACCAGGTGCTGGCACTGAGCACAGTCCTTTTCTGACAGCAGCTTCATTCATACCTGGTGACAGTGCTTTTTACCTAAGTGACGTTATGCTCCTTCTATTACATGATTCGGGGAGGTGTGTTTTGGAGTCATACTCTGCCCTGTTCAGGGCTTAGTCATGGCTCTGAATTCAGGGATCACTACTGGTGAAACTCTGGGGTGCCAGGGATTGGAACCCAGACCAGTCATGTACAAGGCAAACATCTTACCTGCTCTACTATCTCTCTAGCCCCAATAAAATAAAAATTCTTATTGGGAGCGAAAAAAAGGAAAGAACAATACTACACACAAATAAAGCTAGAAAATTCCTGGAAATATATTAGCAAGTTAAATCTCCCAATGCACCCAAACAACCAGCCATACACTACATGTATTTTACAGCAGGTAGGATTTATCCCAGGGATGCAAGTTTAGTCTAGTAACCAAAAATCAAGTCATATAACATACCAAAAGTTAATAATCGCCTCAGTAGATACAGAAAACACAAATACTTAGCAAATTTGCAATAGAATGAAACTTTTCTGATAAAAGGTGTCTAATTAATAATGTGTTGTTGGGGCTGGAGTGATAGCACAGTGGGTAGGGCGTTTGCCTTGTATGTGGCCGACCTGGGCTCGATTCCCAGCATCCCAAATGGTCACCTGAGCACTGCCAGGAGTTAATTCCTGAGTGTATGAGCCAGGAGTAACCCCTGTGCATCGCCGGGTGTGACCCCCAAGGCCCCCCCAATAAAAGCAAATAATAATAATAATAATAATAATAATAATGCGCCATGAACTTTTTTGGGGAAAATGAAGTTGAATGATTTTTATTTTTATTATCTTGGAAGTTTTGGGACCACACTCAGCAGTGCTCTGGACTTATTCCTGGCTCAGTGCTTAGGGATCACTCCTGATGGAGCTTGGAGGACGATATATGGTGCTGGGGATTAAGCCCTGGTTGGCTGCGTGTAAGGCAAGCAGAACTTGTTCTATCTTTTTTAGTCCAAGTTGAAGGATTTTTCTCTCCCAGTTTCAAAACTCACTGTTATGCTATAGCCATCAATACTGTGTAGTTTTAGCATAGCTCTGTACTATAGCACTGTTCTCCCATTGTTCACCTATTTGCTTGAGCGGGCACCAGTAACGTCTCCATTGTGAGACTTGTTGTTACTGTTTTTGGCATATCGAATACGTCACAGGTAGCTTGCCAGGCTCTGCCATGCCGTGAGATATTCTCGGTAGCTTGCCGGGCTCTCCGAGAGGGGCGGAGGAATCGAATTCAGGTCGGCCATGTTGGCTGATGTGTGCAGGAAGTAGATAAAGGACCAAACATGATGGCCTCTCGGTGTCTGTATTGCAAACCATAATGCCCCAAAGTAGATAGGTTATGGGGAATAATGTCTGCCATGGAGGCAGGGGAAGGGTGGTAAAGGGGGGCTATACCGGGGATATTGGTGGTGGGAATGTGCCCTGGTTTGATCATTGTGTGATTGTAACCCAAACACGAAAGCTTGTTAACTATTTCACAGTGACTCAATAAAATTTTTAAAAAATTAGATATCAAGGTATAAGAAGGTAGATCCAAGTCTCACCTTATATAGAATCTAACTTAATGTAACACAGACCTATATATGGGGGGTTAAAACAATAAAAAATTTAGAAGAAAAATACAAAAGAACTTTCAACACCCCGAGTTAGAAAAAATATTTCTAATAATACTTAAAGTGAGTATCAGAAAAAGAAAAGTTGGCCACTTGGATCTCATAAAAATGTCTAATGCTGGATCCAGGGAAACAGTTCAAGTGGTAGAAGACAGCGAATTCTTGTGTGCACTGTCCTCCCGTTGTTCATTGATTTGCTCGAGCAGGCCCAGTAACGTCTCCATTGTGAGGCTTGTTATTACTGTGTTTGGCATATTGGATATGTCATGGGTAGCTTGCCAGGCTTTGCCATGTGGGCGAAATACTCTCAGTAGTTTGCCGGGCTCTTTGAGAGGGGTGGAGAAATAGAACTTGAATCATCCATGTGGGCTGCATGCAAGGCAAACGCCCTACCCACTCTGCTATCGCTCCAGCCCAGATTCATTGTAATGTGAAAGACAATTAGTAACATTGGTGAGAACATGGAGAAGTGAGAATTTTTATACAGTGCTGATGGAATTATCAAATACAATCTATAATTCTAAACTATAATGGTGTGGCCACTTTGGTAACATTTTGCAGTTTATTGTTGTTGGGTCTTTTGTTTGCTTATTGTTTTGGGTTGGTTCTTTTGTTTTCGTTTCTGGGTCACACCTGGCTGTGTTTTGGTTTTACTCCTGGCTCTGTGCACGGGATCATTCCTGGTAGTGCTCAGGGGACCATAAATGGTGCTGGGGATTGAAAGTGGGTCAGCCATATGCAAGGCAAGGGCCTTACTGAACATTTTAGCATGTTCTTAGAAAGATAAACATTAGTAACTAGAAATGGCTCGGTGACAAAAATGCTTGCCTTGCAAGTGTGAGGTCCTGAGTTTGGTCCCCTGTGCTGCCCACATGTGCTGAACTCAGTGCCAGCCATGATCCCTGGCACTGCAACAGAGCACTGTGGGATCTCTGATGCTCTGCAGATGTGTGTCTGCTAGCTCCATAACTAAAGGTGTGAGACCATTGGTGAGCATCACACCAAGAATGCAAGTATCACATCCAGGCACGTGTGTTATTACAGCAGCAACAAAAGTAAAAAGTGGAGCAAGGAAGGAGAATTAAAAACAAAAGATAAATATAAAAATCCTATGTATGTACAATTCTGCTTGTATATACATTTAGAAAACGATAGATATGAAAATATAAGCTCACATAAAGAGTTGCACATAAATAGTCATAAAGGTGTTATTTATAAGAACCCTGAACTGGAATAACCTAAATGCATATCAGTTAGTGAAATGGAAAGACTAGACTGTTTCTGTTATGAACACTGCAACCACAGAATGCAGCAAACTACTGTAATATTCTCTTGTGGGTGAACCTCACAAATTGTCCAGTAAAAGGAGTGAGCCATATCTAATATGATTTATTTGTATAAAAGATTTAGAAAGGGTAAATTAATGGAGACAGAAAGTTGAGTCATGATTTCCTGGGAACTGGTGCTGAAGAGAATTGGGCATAAGGGGATCTAACTGATGGATAAAAATATTATAAAACTTGGGCCAGAGTGATAATACAGTGGGTAGGACATTTGCCT
>JAOXYA010093826.1:0-11026 GCA_028565675.1 Sorex palustris
CACCAGGAGTCATGAATACCCTGAGTATAGCCTCCAAACCAATACAATAAAATCAACAACAACAACAACAACAACAACAATAAGGATACCAGAAAGATCTACCCTAAAATTCAGATTAATTTACACAAAATGACCCCAAATTCTGACCAACCAATATCCTCCAGCAAGGGAGAAAGAACAGCAGCTAGGGGCCGGAGCAATAGTACAGTAGGTAGGGTATTTGCCTTGCACATGGCAGACCAGGGTTCAATCCCCAGCATCCCACATGGTCCCCCCAAGCACCACTAGGAGTAATTCCTGAGTATATAACCAGGTAACCCCTGAGCATTGCTGGGTGTGACCCAAAGAGCAAAAAAAAAAAGAAAGAAAGAAAAAAGCAGAATAGCAACCAGAAGAATTAAGGAGAAGAGGTGTTTTTCTATCTATGGAGATGGCTCAAAGTACCATATGTTGCTTATGAGAAATATACAGAAGGCTTGGGTTCAGACCCAGCAAGAAGAAGAAGAAGAAGAAGAAGAAGAAGAAGAAGAAGAAAAAGAATCTGAACACCACCAGGTGGGAACCCATGCGTAAAAAGAAGAACAAAAACATGAAAAAAATAATAAAATTTTAAATTTCTAACACCTTTTCAGATGTAAAACTTCAATGTGGGTCTTTAAAACTATAAATAATTTTCTGTTGAAATTTTCATAAATTCATTCACCTTTAATATATTTTCCATTCCAACATTAGTTAGAACTAACATCTATTTGTTGCTTTCTCAATTCACAAACAATTAGCTAAAGTCAGCAGTGGCTGAGAAAGATTTTCTTTAGTTGGGGATGCAGTGATAAATAGTACAGTGGGTCGGGTGTTTGCCTTGCATAGATCCAAGTGGGGATTGATCTCCCGCCCCCATATGTCCCCCTAAGTTCGCTAGGAGTGAACTTGGAGTGCAGAGCCAGGAGTAGCCCTGAGCACTGGTGCCAAGTGTGGTCCTTAAACAAGAAAGACTTTCTTTCGTGAATCGATTAGGTTATGTCCTTATGTCACGTGTTGCTTCTTTGATATTTTAACATGGTTGGGATTCACACTCCAAATCCTCCCCTGGAAAGAAACTCATATTTCTGTAGAGCCCTTTTAGCCTCCAATGGGATGCTCTGACCCTAACCTGGGTCTGTGTAACTCATTTGGCAATATACTGCACCACAGCTTATATTCAAAACACATTATAACCTCCCTGCCACCCTTGCTTCTAGCTCTCTAATTTCTACGTTATTACCTTACAGTTCAGTTGCTCTATTTGCCTCAAATTATCTTTTGAGTTTCAAAAGCCAAGAAAATGTCAATTTTTTCAACTGGAGTTTTAACCACTGTAGATGCAGAATGTGTCCTGCCCTCAGGCCAGAAACTATCAAATGGAAAGCAAAACCTCCCCTGAACTTCTTCTAAGTCATGGCATGCTTCCAAAATCTGCAGGCATTTCTGTACACTCTAATGACTTCAGATAGTTAAAGAGTTTTTTGTTTATGTTTTGTACAGTTTATAACTGTTCTGCAAAAACATGAACTTATTTCACTGCAGTATATGCACTCACAGTTATAGTACACACCACTTAAAATAACAGATAAGAATGCTCACAATTATCAGTTTGACTCACTTCTATCTCCCATTGCACATCTTACTCAGTTCTCCCATTCTCTCAGAATTTCCCCACCACACTAGTGTTCCACAACAATCCAAACTGCTTCTCCTCTCAGCTCTTTTTGCTCACTTTTGGACTATTATTATTTCTGATCCTAGCTCTTCATTTACCTGCTTGTTAACTTTTCATATATTACCATTTTACTTGTTACAAATAAGATTACGTCCCTAATAATCTGAACTGCAGCAGCAATTGTGCTCTTGGTGCTGGTTTCTAAATCTAAAATATGCCTCTACCATGTACGGACCTTAAGACTATCCATCTTAGTTTCCCTAGCAGCCCCATGAGTTTACATCAATTATCATCATGCACACGAGAGCCCTGAAGTCCTTTCAAGGTCATGCAGCTTGAAAGTAGGAGAGCTGGGATGGGAACCAAGACTTTCTGATGACAGGCTGAGCTCCCTTATCTTTTAACTATATCATTTTTTCTCAAGAAATGGCGCTTCTATGGGGGGAAGGGAGCAGGGAAACAGCTCAAAGTGATGGTTTTTATGCTGTGCATATGGTCCTGCTCTGATCTGCCACTGAGAGCAACCCCTAAGGTAGCTTGCCAGGCTCTGCCGTGCAGGCGAGATACTCTCGGTAGCTTGCTAGGCTTGGTAAAATGATTCTGAAGATCTGCCTCTTGGCTCTGTGAAAATTTATGTTTAGATTCTCCCCCAAGAGACCTCCAAACCAATTGGTGGTTACGGTTGATTACCTTCACTTCCAGAAATCATTACTCTCCTTCCTGTCTTAAGGATATTTTTGGTTTCATATCATATGTGGTCTTTTGTGCTTGACATCTTTGTACAATATTTTATTGTTGTTGTTGTTTTGGTTCAGACCCAACTATGCTTAGGGATTACTCCCTGCTCAGTGCTTGAGGTCACTTCTGAAGGTGTTTAGGGGATCATATGGTAACAGGGATCAAACCTAGGATTCCTGAATGCACAGAATGCATTCCAGTCATTAAATGATTTCCCAGGCCCAGCAGAGGGTTTACTAGTATCATCACATTGTAGCACATATAAATATTTTTATAGATGAATAATATTCAATAATATGGAACACTACATTTCTGTATTCATCTTTAAGTTGATGGATATTTGAGTTGTCTATGAAAATTCATATACAAATTTTTGTATGGATGATTAAAAAGATAGTATAATGAGTAGGGCACCACCCTTCCATGAAGCCAATTTGGGTTCAATTCGTGATAACCCCTATGGACCTCAAGCCCCACTAGAGGTGATCCCCAACTAAGGAGTAAGCAATGGCCTAATTGGTATATACCTGAAATTAAACTGTCCCATAATGCAGTAATACTATGTATCATTTGGTGGGGGGGGAGACATGATGTCACTCCCAACAGTGCCCAGGGCTTACTCCTGGTTCTGTGTTCAGGGATCACGCCTGGCAGTCCTTGGGGGGCTATATGTAGTGCCAGGATTGGCTTTGTGCATGCCTAGCACTATCCCTACTATACTGCTGCTTTAGTGCCCTATGCATAACTTCTTGAGGAGCTACCAGTGACTTAGAAGAGGTTGCACCATTTTATATTCACACCAGCAGAGTGCAGGAGTTCTAATTTCTCCATCTCTTCACCTACATTTATTTGTTTTGTGGCACACTTTTTGAAGCAATATTTTATTGTGGATTTGGTTTACCTTCCCTACAAAATAATGAAATGTGGCATATTATTATGTGTGCTTTGGAAACATGAAATAGTCACTGAAGGAATTTCTACCTGGATATATTGCCAACTTTTTAACTGGTCAATCTGTGTTTTTACAATGGAGGTGTAATTATTCTTCTTTTAGGTACTGTCATGAATAATGTAACAAAGTTTTAGTCAATTACCAAATAAATGAAGGAGGTTCTAATAGGCAAGGTGTGTATAGGCCATCAAGGTTTACATAGTAACAATCTATAATGTCCACACAACAAAATATCCCCAATATACATTTCTCAGAATATATCCACATTAATAAATAATACATGATTGTTTAAGACTTTTTTATTTTTGCCACACCCAGCAATGCTCAGGGGTTACTCCTGGCTCTGCGCTCAGGAGTCACCTCTGCCAGTGCTCTGAAGCCAAATGTGATGCCAGGGATCAAACCCAAGTCAGTCACATGCAAGGCAAGCACCCTATCTACTCTACTATTTCTCCACATGATTATATCTTTAATGCTATATCCTTAACAGATATATGATTGGTAAATGTTTTCTCCCATTCTGTAGCTCTTCCCTTCCTCTCCCATTCCCTTCTCTCCTCTCCCCTCCCTCCCTTCCCTTCCCTCCCCCTCCCTTTACAATGTTGTATTCTAAAAGAGATACGCAAGTCTAGGATAAGTTTTTGGGAAATTATATTTGTCTAGAAAGTTGCATTTTTCAGCCAAATTTTAAATTTTGTTTGTATTCTCTCATAATGTCTAAAATTTTCCTGTTTTCTATTAAATTTTCCAAAAAGTTAAAACTAAACACCTTAACTTTTTAAATATTTTCTACCATTTCCCTGTTTTCTAACCACATTGATTTTGCATTTACATTCACTAATTCTTCCCTCCTGCTTTCTCTCATTTTACTGAGTTAGGTGTCACATTAAATTTTTTTCATGTTTTTATTTTTCTTCACATAGGCACTTAATGAATTGATTTGGCTATTTCTCATAGACTCCAATATCATTTCCATTATTATTTTCTAAATGTTTTCATTTCATTGTCCTAAATTTTCTCCTTTGACTAGGTAATCATTTAATAAATGAAGAAAATTTCTTTTCTAGGTTGATAACCACATTTGCGTATGAATCAGATTTCCCAGGAAAAGGTATGAAATGAAAGAATGATGAAGATAAAATTTTAGTGCATATTAATAAGCCAAATACAGAGATAGTTATCTCCAAAAGTAGTTAAAAAAGAAAAGTCAGAAATGTTGAATGAATACAAAATGTAAGGTTATGGAAGAGAAGGAAACTAGTGACCTGAGAAAAAAATAGTTTACAAAGGAAAGATAGTGAAAGATAAAAATCAAATTACAAAGTATACTCTTAAGATGTGGCCAACCCAAGTTCCATTCCTCCACCCCTCTCGGACAGCCCGGCAAGCTACCAAGAGTATCTCACCCGCATGGCAAAGCCTGGCAAGCTACATGACATATTCGATATGCCAAACACAGTAACAAGTCTCACAATGTTACTGGGCCCAAGTGGGCAAATCGATGAACAACGGGAGGACAGTGACAGTGACAGTGACTCTTAAGATTAAAGGCTAGAGGGGCTGGAGCGATAAAACAGCGGGTAGGGCGTTTGCCTTGCACTTGGCCGACCCGAGTTCGATTTCCAGCGTCCCATATGGTCCCCTGAGCACTGCCAGGAGTAACTCCTGAGTGCATGAGCCAGGAGTAACCCCTGTGCATCGCCAGGAGGTGTGACCCAAAAAGAAAAAAAAAGATTAAAGCTAGGAAGATATTGTGCTGGGCTGAAGAACATGCTCTGCATGCAGGGGCCACAGGTTTGATCCCTGGCACCATAGTCCCAGAGCACCATGAATGGAAAGTTGATGAGATGATATAGGGTTAAGGAGCTAGCTTTGCATGTGGACAACCCCAGTTCAATTCTAAGTACTGCACATTGTCCCCCAAACCCATCACAGTAATTCCTGAGCATAGAGCTAGGAGTAAATCGTGTGTACCACCAGTGTGGCCCAAACCCCACACCCCCAAAATTCTGAACAGAGTGAAGGTGACCAAGAAAAGCAAATTCCTTTTCCTATTAAGATTATTAATTATGAAGAGAAAGGTAAAGATGAGGCATTGATTGGGGCAAAGGGAAGTTTATGGATTAATTTTATTGTTCTTGTTTGATTTTATTTTATATGGAATACATTTGTGTAGTGGATATTTTGAAACAGTATAAGTCTTTCCATCCATAATTCTCCCTTCCACCCAAGCATCTGGATATTCTGTATTCACTGTCTCTAAAAAAGGTTAACTCAGGAGAATACAGAGATGAGAAAGAAAGACGAGGAAAATTGAGTTATCAAGATGATCATCATCTGTGAGTGTGGGCTGAGGCACTTACACAATCAAGGCCTGCCTTGTGAAGACATCCTTGCTTCTGTCTGGTTTTAAGTTACGGGTTCAGGAACATCACCAGATCTTGTCAGGATGAAGCACAAATCTTAGAGCCATCGTTATGCTATTCTTTGCCATTTGGTTTTTGAAGTACTGGTCAGAACCTCACATACCATTGTACTGTTATCCAATTCCTCCAACCCCTAAGTTTAAGATTTATTTGAGCAGGGCCAGATCGCTAATAGAGAGGCTAAAGCATCTGTCTTGCATGAGGACAGCTCCTGTTAGATTCCTGGAACTGCAGTCACTCAAGTAGCACCAGGAAGACATTCAAGCACTGAGCTGGCTGTGATCCAACTGCCACCCCCAGTAAAAAAATAATTCTTTGGGCAGAGTATGCAGATTTCTCTATTTCAGATCTTTATTTCTTTCTGAGATTTCCAGACTTTGTGCCACTTAAGCTTGTTCTTCATTCCCTGTTCAAGTCTTTGCTCATATCCCTATGTGGTTTCCCTCAGGCGATTCTAACATGCCACCAAATTAGAAACCACTGCTCTATTCACATGCCATCTTCTCTGCCCTCCTATATCACTTTCTTTCTAAAATCCAAATCTAGTCTCACCACTTCTCTGCATGTACAAATATGTACTACCCAGAGAACAAAATCCAGACTCCTTAGGAAAGCCAGCAAGTTCAGTCACCCTAACCCCCTTTACACATTTATTTCCTGATAAGACCACCCAATTAGTTAATATGTTTTGTTAATATTATTGCCATGGTAAATAGACCAAAGATACCGCCAGTATGCATTATGGAGATAAATTAGATATGCTTTATTTTTAACTTAAAATTTATTACCTGTGTTTATAACTTAGATGAAGGAAGAAACAATAAGTTTCATGTTAAAAACATCAATACTCAGAGTTGAGAGAGTGAGTAAAGGCAAGATGACTTTAAATGAGTTCTCAGAAGAAAGCTGAAAAATTAAAATATCTATCAGTTGTTTTCAGGGGGCAAAAAAGGAGATATTTAAGTGTCACTTTTAGGTAATTCAAAAAAATGAAATGGAAGAAGACTTTAGGTTAGGGACAGTGTAGTTACCATGCCTTTTAAATTAACCAGAAGCTTACTTGAATTACACCACTTAGAGCCTAGCTTCTGTCCTGGTTTCCTGACTACAGTTCACACTGCCACCGCCACACACGTGCTTCCATGTTCTTCAAAGATGAAAACAGGATTGGGATGTGGCTCAGTAGGAGAAGTTACTTTCATTTGTGAGGTGCAGAGTTCAACCTCCATCCAGAAATACACACACACACACACACACACACACACACACACACACACACAGAGCCCATTTTTCTTGGGATCTTGGGCTACTGTAATTAAATCTTCTCCCTTTCACAGTTGATTAAAGCACCTTACAGGTTCTATCTTCCTCATCTCCCCCGAGGGAAAGCGCTTCCTTAGATACCATGTCTTCTAATTTCTGTGGATGAAGTGGATAACACTTCCTTCATTCTCTGTTCAGAATATACAAAATACAGAGTTCCATGGTTACAACTCACTGTGGTGAAGACTTACTTTTTCTATGTACAAGGGAAAACCACTGGCTTCTCACTATTCCCTGCAAGGAAATTTGAGAAAACTTCTAACAATGCTTAGGTTTTCTGATCTACTATTCATTGCTTATGACTTGTGACGGGGTGAGAAACCAGCGAGTTTATTATGGAATTTCAACTGCTGTCTTGGAAATTGAGTTGCAATGATCCAATATTAGGTTTATAAAACTGAATCAGGATCATGAAGCAACAGTACCCTGACAGGCAGGAAGGTAACAAATTCTTAGTCCTTCTCAGACTTCTAAAATATAAATTGTTAAGCTTTATACCATTTAATCAACCTCCTTAGACACAGTTGTTTAAGCCAAAAACAGCTACTTAGTCAAAACAATTCTCTCTACAGGTCTACAAGAAAGATATCTATAATTTAAGATCTTATTCAATAAAAGCACTCTACTTTATATTTACAAATCACCAAAGTATAGTTTTCTTCTTCCTTAAGAATTTTTGTTGTTGTTTTAATTAATTTTTTTAAAAAACATTATTATTTACAAAGTTTTCATTATGTAGTTGTTTCAGGCATTTAGTGTTCCAACACCACCAGTGTGACCTTCTCTCCACCAATATCCCCATTATGGTGGGGGACATTTTAGTCCCATCCCATCTCCAACCTATTACCTTAGCCACAAAAGAAATTTACTTTATATTACTTGTTCCAACAAAACTTCAAGAAATGGCAAATGGAACAATCAGAAAATAAACAAATAAGAGCCAATTTGTGATTGCTGTATTATTTTTAACCTATGTATATAAGGTAAAATCCTTTAATACAATATAATAAAATGCTTATTCTCATTTACGTAAGTAAGTTTTCAACTCTGGAATCTAAAGAACATTGCATTACAGGGCGCCAGAGAGACAGTACAGTGAGTAGGGCACTTGCCTTGTACACAGCACACCCAGGTTTGATCCACAGCATCCCATAGAGTTCTCCAAACCCTCAGGAAAGATTCCTTAGTGCAGAGCCAGGAGTATGCCCTGAGCACTGCTGGATGTGCTCCACCACCACCTATCCCCCTCACCCCCCAAAATAAAAATTTTAAAAGGATATTGCATTAAATTTTATTTTTATTTGGATCTCATTATGATAATAATCACGTTTACCTGTCATTAACAAAACTTTTAAAGAAATTCTGTGCTAATATATTTTGGAACTTACATGACATAAGGCTTACTTATGTAAATTTCCCCCCTACACTTTATATAAACACTGTGGTTTGCAAACTTCTTCATGATGATTTGTTACAGTCATTCAATATTCCAACACCAATCCCACCACCAGTATCACATTCCCCCACCACTGCCTCCAATTTCCCCAACTAACCACCACTCAAGTCTGCCCCCATAACTGGCCAAAATAATTTATTTTATATTGCTTATGAATAAAATGCTAACAGAATGATCAAAAATATTTCCTTAGAAGAAAATTAGTGTAAATTATATATTTCACCAGGGAGACAATAAGTCCTTGTATGAGGGATTACTAAGATGTTGTTACAGGTTAAGCCTTCTGTGTTATTGTCTGGTTAGTAGAGATTGGTTGCCATTTATGCATACTTGAAAATTCAGCTATGTGGATCTCTCTGATTTAAATCTCCAGGCTTTTTCAGAGTCAGGATGGGCTACCTCCCCATACCTCCTTGTACTTTCAGAAGCCCTGGCAGTCATCCTCACGAACCACCTCTTGTGCTATGTAAGCTCATCTACTGGTCTTGCTTCAGAGACTCATAAATAAATCTCAAAAGAGATCAGCTTCTCACCAAAAATCTTTCAAACACACACTTACTGCTGAGATCTCTGGGGCACTTGGAGGGGCATGGGCCAGCCCAGGGCCCACTAAACAGAGTCCCAGCAGCCCTGTGCTCCCATGGTGCAAAAATTGCTGCCGTGCCTCAGGCCAGGCTCCACTGTCTTGTAACCAACCTTCACCGAAATTAACCTGCTGAAAATCCAGGTATGCAGGTCTTTGTGACTGAAATCTCCAGGGTTTCTTGGAGTTAGGACGGGCTACCTTCCCTCATCTCCCTGTACTTCCAGAAGCCTTGGCAGTCACATCCACAAAGCCACAACCCAATTAAAAATTTAACTCCAATTGTACCACCCAGCTAAATATTCTGGACTTCCTGGAATGAATAAACCAGTAGTAGCACACCAAATTGAATAGGGTGTTATATTGTTTTTTTGAATAACACTTGGTGGTGCTCAGGGCTTACTCTTGGCTCTGTTCTCAGGAGTCACTCCTGATTAGGTCCATGGGACCATATGTGGTGCCAGGGATTGAACCCACATGAGTCATGTGCAAGGCAAGCATCCTACCTGCTGTTCTATTGCTCTGGCCTTGCTTCCTCGAAAATTTTAAATAAAGACATATAGAGAGGGATACCCATGGAAAAAGGTGAAGATATAAAAACAAACAAAAAAATAAGCAGAATTATGAGTTTTTTGAAAGTCATAAGTAAATCAAAGTAACAGGGTCAGAGACACAGTAGATATAAAATTGATCAGCAAAGTAAAAAGAACCTGAAATAGAAAAAAAAAGAAGAAGAAAAGCAGAATCATTATCATATTGATCTAATGGAGTTGAAGTGGAATCACAGAGTAGTGAAGGAAATACAGGAGCCTTGTGTAACCTTAATGGCAATCAATGTCCTTCAAGTGCACTAAGTTTAAATGCTAATATTGTGCAGCATTTCATTTATTCTGTACTTTATTAAGGAATTTTTTTCCTTTATGTCCACTACTGCCATATACTTGCACTAACTAGAAAGGAAAGAAAGTATGGGTCAAACACAACCTGAAAGCTCTCTACCAGAGCTTTATGATAGCACTGTAGCACTGTCCTCCTGTTGTTCATCTATTTTTCTCGAGCGGGCACCAATAACGTCTCCATTGTGAGACTTGTTACTGTTTTTGGCATATCAAATATGCCACGGGGAGCTTGCCAGGCTCTGCTGTGCGGGAAGATACACTCGGTAGCTTGCCAGGCTCTCCAAGAGGGATAGAAGAATTGAACCTGGGTCAGCTGCATGCAAAGCAAACGCCCTATTCACTGTGCTATCACTCCAGCCCATGATAGACTGGATTAAATACCAATACCCCAGAGGTCAATATCGATTTGTCTACATTACTGACATCTGTCTATTGTACTTACTGAATTGACAAGACCAGGTGTTAGATGAACTCTCTTTCATCTACCAGAATGATGAAAGAAATTTCCAAACACATCTGTGGCAATTGAACACACAGTAATAACTGGTTTGTATTCTGTCTTTTGAAACTAATGAAGATACTACCACCATGAACTGTACTCTGTTAGGCATATGAATAAAGTTTTCCAAATAAAATAGGTCTGACAATTTTTAGGTGAACCAAGGATTTCATTTCCTGTTAAGAAGAATAGACTGAGGCTGCAGGAGTAAGAACTTGGAAGCCATAGAGGGTACACACACACAGTGGCCACAGGAATTATATGCCCAGAATCTTAGGAAGTACAGTCCCTGAGATAGCCCATCCTCAGAAAACTTGACTCCTAGTTCTGTATCCATACAGACACATCTGCACCTGATCTTGACAACTTAGTAAATACAACAGACAGATGCATATACTATACTCAACCAAGACTGACCTCTAAATATGCCTAGTATAGATCTATCAGAAGAACC
>JAOXYA010093845.1:0-11025 GCA_028565675.1 Sorex palustris
CCCCCCCCCCCCCATGCATGGGACTTTCCCTGGAGACTTTTTCGACTGTCTTTCACTTCCTTGGCTGCACCTGCCACCAGGCCCCACCCCCGCCCCACCACACACACCTAACCAGGCCGTACCCCCTGAACTACTTCCTTTTTTGGTCTTGTTTGTTTCTTTTTTGGGGCCACACTGGGAACAGCTCTTGGCCTGGCTCTGGGAACATGGTGGTGGAGGGCATCGAACCCTGGGCTCTAGCATGCAAGACCTATGCTCCAGACCCAACTGAACTGTCTCCCTGGTGCTTGTCCTTCTGGTGTGCCCTCTGCTCCCCTCCCCGGCTGTGAAATGTAGCCAGACTCTGCCGCATGCACAGGGTGACATGTACCATCATTGTCACTCTGCGTTCCCTGGTCCCCGGGGAGAGCCTGCTCAGAGGTATCCAGGCCATGGAACTAAACATGGTGTCCCTGGGGCTGGAGTGATAGATAGCACAGCGGGTAGGGCATTTGCCTTGCATGTGGCCAACTCGGGTTCGATTCCCAGCATCCTATATGGTCCCCCAAGCACTGCAAGGAGTAATTCCTGAGTGCATAAGCCAGGAATAACCCCTGTGCATTGCCGGGTGTGACCCAAAAAGCAAAATAAATAAATAAACAAACAAACATGGTGTCCCCCTGAGAGGTGGCGTACCCACTGAATTGGCGGCAAAAGGGGTAATGTTCTGGGGCTAGAACAATAGCACAGCGGGTAGGGCATTTGCCTTGCACACAGCCAACCCGGGTTTGATTCCCAGCGTCCTATATGGTCCCCTGAGCACCACCAGGGGTGATTCCTCAGTGCAGAGCTAGGAGTAACCCCTGTGCATCTCCAGGTGTGACCCAAAAAGAAAAAAAAGGGGTAATGTTCTTTGTCCCTCAGTTGCCTAAGGAGTGTGGGTGCAGCATTGGTGCGTTTCTCTAACTTTTGGCTTTGGTGATTTCATTGATTTCTTGCTGATTTCAAATAAGGCCTTTTCTGGATTTTTGCTTCTGTGTGTGCATCCTGCTCTCATTTCTCCCACTGAAATTCTTCCCAACACCATCTCAACGCTGAACTGATTGCCCACACCACACCATCTTCCCTTTCCACTGGCACCCCATTTTTGCTGTCTCATGGCTACTCTGTGGTTTCTGATCCACAGAATCTGATCTACTATGCTTATAACAGTTTGTGATCCACTGGAGGAAAAATCTCCAATTGTCTTCCCCCTTCTTGACTCCACTCAACATCATTCTCTCCAGGCACTTTTTTGTCCTCACACATATCACCTTTTGTTCTTTCTGATGGCAGAGTAATATTCCACTGAGTATAGATGCCTTACTCCCATTTGCCACGGGCCCATACGTGGATCCTGTGCTTTGGAGAGTATGATAATACTGCCATGAATAATGGTGTAAGTAGTGTTTTTAATGAGTCTCTTCATGTCCTTTGGAGAAAGACCTTGGTGTGCAATTGCTGAATCCCATTGAATGTTTTTGGTTTTGGGGGTTTGCTTGTTTATTCTGCGGGGAGGTTGCTCCTGTATGTGTATTGGGAGGATTGAACCCAGTCTTCCCATATGCAAGCATCACCCTATTGGCCAGTCTTCCTGGCCCTGTGTTCTTGTTTTTGTAAGGTCTCTTGCTGCCTCCTCCATTAACGCTGCCCCAGTTCTGTGTTTCATCAGCAGTGGGTGAGGGTGTTATCCCTCACAGTACAGCAGGAGGGGGAAGCCAGCTAAATCACATTCCAGGGCTCTGAGGAACATGGGTTCACCTTCCTTGAAGGGACCCACCTGCTCTGCTGTTTCTCCAGCCTTTTCTGCCCCCCCCCCCCCGCCGCATCTTCCGGCAAGCCCCCAATACACATTTACCATGCAAACACCCATCTTGTCTTTGGTAGATGCTTTATCAGTGCTCACAGGGTCCTGTGCTGATGACTGTCTGCAGGTTGACCTTCTCAGCACCCTAATCCAAGAGTTGGATCAATTGGAAAAGTCTAGGGCCCCCTTGAAGGCCAAGTCAGCCAGGGGTTCTGTGGCAGTCCGTAGTCAAGTATCTCTGAGAAGGTCACTGCCATTAGCACTTGCCAAATCATCCTCAAGTGTATTTACCAAACCATCAATGGGGAGCTTCACCAAATCACTGCCAAATCTGTGCCAAGGGAATTGACCAGCCATTGTCAAGGGTAAAGCACCACCTTGACAATGGATGGTCCAGAGTATTTGCCAAAGACACAATCAAGGGTCTTGTTGGCTTCCAGGATGATCAGGGCTTGGTGGTGGAGCAAGAGCCTTACACGAGAATGTTTTGACTCTGATCACCTGCACTGCAATAAAAATATGTGTGTGTGTGTGTGTGTGTGTGTGTGTGTGCGCGCGCGTGTGTGTGTGTGTGTTGGGGTGCCTTTAATGGAAGTTTCCAGTATTGAGGAAGATAATTCCACTGCTTTGCCACTGGCTCCTCCTGGTACCACGTGGTCACCCTTCTATAGGAGGCCCATGGAAACAAGTAGGGCAGCCTCAGATTGAGCCCCCAAAGGGTGGCCCTACCCATACCCCATTGTCTGAGAAGTGCAGACTAAGCTCTGCCATTCCTGTGTCTGTGGTGCACCTCCTGAGGGCCACATGGAGCCACGCCTTTCCTCTAAGGAGGAGCACCAGGTCTACTGCCTGACCATGCCGGACTCCTGCAGCCATGGACATAGGCCACTCTTGTCACCAGTTGGGGCTTCTTCAATCCTGGGTTGAACTTGGTGACCTGAAGTCAGTCACTGCATTTCCCTTTAGTTTTCTCCACCTGGCAGGTGCCTTCACACAGACCAGATGCCTTGCAATGGGGCCCGACTTGTGTGAGCAGTTGTCTCCCTGTTAAAGAGATGTCGGGCCAGGTAGCGGCCAGTGGCCAGTGGCATGTCTGCTTGTCCAATACCAGTCTGCCGAGCTATTTTGAGTGTGCATCTGAAAATAAAGGGTGCCTCACTGTCCAAATAGAAGAGAATTGGAGCCAGGCTCTCCAAGGGTGTTTGCTGTTCTGTAGCAAAATGCCATTCTTCTTAAGTTTCATTCAATCACTCCACAAAAATCCGAGCATCTGTTTGGTCCCGGGCGCTGTGCTTGCAATGGGCGTAGAGCAGCAACAGAACACTTGTTTGCAGCTCGCCTGGGCTGACAGTTGGACAGGGAACGCAGACATTAAATAAATACAAGAGCGCGGATGGCCATATAGGGGGAAGCCGGCGATGTGTTTGAATATTGAACACCTGCTGTGTGTTTCCACTTTGAAATGGAACTCGGGGAGCTTTTTCCACCTCGAAGGAAAGTGGCAGCCTTTCACTTGTTGTGACTTCTTTACTTGGGAGGTCATCGGAATCTTGTTCAGGGTTGGAGGTGAGAAGAAGGAGAGGAGAGGAGAGGAGAGCAATAGCATCCTGTTGTGTCCATGAGGGATAGAACCCAGGGCTCCTATGTGCCATGCTGAATCGTTGAATCACTTAGATGCACTTCCAGAGAAGAAGCCCCTTTATTGGAAGTCTGGTGGCAGGAGCAGGGGTCCTCAGTGATATGGCTGGTGGAATTACACCATGAATGTCTGGTTCGATTTTGCATTCCAGGGACATCTGCAGAACCACACGTGGCTGGGTGTGGGTAGACAGAGCAGATCTTGGACACACAGTCACTGGTATATTCTTTTCCTTCTCTAGGACATGATGTGTATTTTTACCCCCAATCAAGATACCTCTTGTCATAGTGCAGGTTGATGGACAAGGGTACAAATGGTTAGACGTGCAGACCAGGACATGAGACCAACTGTTGCTGTACTTTTTTTTTTCAAGCTGGTCATGTGGGTCACTGGAAAGTTCCACATACTAATAACCAGTGAACCCCAAAGTAGTCTGAACACCCTCTCTTGCTTGGAAAGAAAATAGCCAAGTCCAAGACTCCATGGTTGTCAAACTAAGAGGTTTTTAGGGGCCAGAGCAATAGTACAGCATGGAGGGCGCTTGCCTTGCATGCAGCTGACCCTATCCTGGTCCCTGGATTCTGTATGATCCTCTAAACACCACCAGTAGTAATTTCTGAGTGCCAGAGCCAGGAGTAACTCCTTAACACTGCAAGGTGTTATTTCCCTCCCCACACTCCTCCTCCCCCAAAACAAAACAAAACAAAATCTTCTGGGTTTTTGTTTCTTTTTAGGAGGAGATGGTACATACCCAGAGTTGGGATCTTCCTGGCTCTGTGCTTAGGGAACCATATGTCGTATCAAAGACTGAATCAGGGTTGGCTGAAACACCTATGTGCAAAGCAAGTATCTTACCTCTAGTACTACGTCTATAGCCCCAGATGAGTTTTTCTTGTAGATTTTTGACTTATTTGGTTGATTCAGGGAACCTTAGTTATTGCTGGGAATCGAACCTGGGTCAACTACATGCAAGTCAAATGCCTTACCCACTATACTATCCAGTTATCCAACTGGTGATTTTTTTTTCCAATTTTGAATGATATTATAGTGGGTAGGGTACTTACCTTTTAAGTGATCAATAGGGGTTTGATCCTTGGCACCCCATATAATCCCCTGAGTCCCTCCAGGAGTAAAATTCCTAAGTGTAGAGCCAGGAATAATCTCAGAGCATTACCAGGTGTGGCCCAGTAATTTTAAGAAAACATTTTTTTTTAAGGCAGGTCCGATCCTCTCCGCCCCTTAGGGTCCTTTGAGCACCTCCAGGAGTGATCCCAGAGCACAGAGCCAGCAGTAAACCCTAAGCACCACCAGGTGTGCCCCCTGGGTGTGGGGTAGAACTGTTACCTTTCCTTTGAACTTGCCATTTCAGCAGAGCTAATTTGTCGTTGTGTTGCTTCATCTGTGGTTTGGGTCCTGGCTTTGTTGGTTCTTCCGGTGAGCAGAGTCAGCTCGGCTGGGTAGTTTGGAGTTTGATTTCATTTCATCTGCATTCTGGCCCCCTGGAGTCCCCTGCATGACTTCAGGCCTTAAGAGTACTCCGGGAAACATGGAAATAGATTAAAAACATTTCCATGAAAACATATCCACTTCAATTTCATTTTCTTTCGTACTACAATTTCTCCAAGCTAACCCTCCCTCTCTCCCCTCATGAAAAGAAGCTTCAGGAATAGCATCACCCACCCAGGACAGAGGGACTATCTCTGCTGTGGAAGGGACATGCTAAGGGCTCAGAGAATGGTGGGGTTAAGGGGCAGAGCCTGCATTTCCAGATGTTAATGTAGATGGGGTGTATCTAGCCTGGGTCCCCGGAACTCCAGAACAACCAGTTCTGGAGCTCTCTGGATATATTCCCCACTCCTTTGTGAACCTTTATGATCACAATCCAGTTTGGTTTTGTTTTAGGGCCACAACCAGCTATGCTCAGGGATCACTCTTGCTGGGGCTCAGGGGACCCTCTGTGGTACTGGGAATTCCAATCAGGGATGTCTGTGTTTCAAGGCAAACACCTAAGTACCAGTCCTTCCAGTTTTGTTTTGATTTTTGTTTGTTTGAGCCACGTCCAGGGCTTACTCCTGTTTCTGTGCTCAGGGATCACTCCTGGTGACCTTGGGGGAAGGGGAACCATATGGAGTGCTGTGAATCGAACCAGCCCCCCCAACCAAACAGAACAAAAAACCCAGCATTGTGTTCAGAACGCAATAGATCTCTGGTCAGGCACATTTTAGGGCAGCGGGTGGATTCTACCCATGAGTTTTAACAGGGAACAGAGACCTGGACAAAGGCCAGAGCCCCTGGTCACACAAAGTGTAGGTGTGAGAGACAGAATTTGAACCAAGACATACCCAGCTCTGAGTTGAGCCCTTGGGCGAAACAGTGACATAGAACAACTTGGTTCTGCACCATCAGGCATTCAGACATCAGGGGACATTTTCTTTTATATCTCTTCCCCCTCCCCCCCTTACTTCAAACCCTCCAAGAAAGAATCCGGGGGGGAAAAGTCTCAAAAAAATTTTTTTGATTTTTGCTTTGGAGAGGGTAGTTGTAGAAGACCTCTTGTTTTCTAAAGCTATGGGAAAATGAAAAGTAATTTGTATGGGGGGGGTGGAGAGAGAAAGAGAAAGAGAGGAGAGAGAGTGAGAGACATCTTGTAATGTTTTCTAGCATCAAGCTTAGAGTTTTTTCCTTTAAAAGCAGGAGTCGTTTCTTTTCTTTGGTTTGTTTTGTTTGTGTTTTGAGAGCACACCTGGCCCCCTGGCCCTGCACTGAGGAATCACTCTACAGGACCGCATGGGATGCGGGGGATGATTGTGAAGGTTTATTTATTTATTTATTTATTTATTTATTTATTTTTGGTGGTGGGGGGTTGTTTTTATGGAGGGGACCACACAGCTTTTCAGGGTTTACTCCTGGCTCTCTTTTCAGGGATCAGGCCTAACATGGCTCCCAGGACCATGTGCGGCACAGGGGATCAAACCCATGTTGGCCACATGTAAGGTGGGCAAGGCCTTCTCTGCACTGTTCTTTCTGTCCCCCTGAGTGGGTCTGTTGCAGGCACCCAGATGTCAGAGTGCATTTGTGTGGGTCTTGGTTCCCTCAGTGAGGAGCTTGTAAACTTTCCTCTGGTTAGGATTTGTGCAGGCCAGAGCCACACACAGCGTAGGGACTGCTGTGTGCGGGCGGGCGTCTTCATCCTGACCTAAGGCCTGGCTCGTGTCCTGGAAGAAGCCAGCCCTTCTTGGGGGCTCGGTACATGGCATTCAGGACACACATGTGCTTCTTTGTGCCAGCCGCAGGGGACCATGTGGCACGGGCTGGAGGATTTCAGAACAGTTTCTCCCATGTACTCCTGGAGTATTTGTTGGACAAAAGAAGGGCAGACACCTAAGAGAGAGGACCGGGGCCGGGGACAGATAGGACAGTGGGGAGGGTGCTTGCCTGCACTCAGCCAGCCTGAGTTGGATCTCTGGCACCCCAGATAGTCCCCCCCACCCCCGAGCACTGCCAGAAGGGATTCTTGAGCACAGAGCCAGGAGTCAGCCCAGAGCACCGCTGGGTGTAGCCTAAAACAAACAAGTCCAGGCCTCTTTGTCCTCGATCCTCCTGGCTCACACGTCTTTCTGTGCTTCTTACTGTAGTAAACAGGATTTGCTCATTTTCTGGCCAACTCTGAACACAGTGGACAAAAACTGTTACATCAAGCCGAACCCGCAGAGCCCCTCCAGGCCTCAGCCGGGAGGGGAGATTTCTTCTGCTTATTGTGTTTGAGGGCCAGACCTCGTCATTTTACCGTCTCTTTTCTGTTTAATAGACTCAGGGCAGTTAGAAGGGAGAGCCGCGTCCATCAGCCTCGCTGGAGGTAATTATCTGTTGCTGTGGGTAGTTTGAAAACTGATTTCCAAGCTTATTAGAACTCGGTGTCAAAAGAGTGAGTCGACAGGCGGGGAAATGGAGCTGCTCTGCTCCTTGGCCATATGCCACTCGGATCCTTTGCTCCCCCGCACCCCCCTTCTCTCTTCCCTCTCGCTTTCCCCCTTCCGATCTGATGGTCTCTTTGTCTGCCGCTCGTTGTACAGGACAGTCGCTGAAATCATTCAAGTGCACACAACACACTTGTGCATGCTGAAATCTAATCCTGCCCTCACTCGTAGCTCGGATCTGCATGGTGCCTTCCCCCAGCACCCAGCAAGGCCTGGTCATATAAAGGGGACCCCCCCCCGACACACATTCCTGCCATGCTGTTCCTTCCACCAGTGGCTATGCCCTTGTCCACGTGGATTAGAGAAGGAAGGAGATGTCCGCTCCCCCAGTCCTTGGGCCCAGCTTACTCCTGGGGTTCTCCGGCAAACCTTCCTGGTCATCTCGGTCTTCCACTCTCCTCTCCCTTGTTTAGGTGGGTGACATGGTATCAAAAGTTGGGAGGAGTGAGGTCAACCATGGTTCACCATGGCCAGGTCACTAACTCAGTTCGGTACCCCAAGAAATCATTCCTGCCCTATGCGTCTAGCTTGTGTCCTAGAAGAGAGCTGGATTCATGGATCCATGTTCCCTTATACATACTACTGTGTACACTCACACACACATGCACATACACACCTACACACATGCACACTCGCCCACACATGCACATAAACTCACTCTATAGTTCAGAGGGAGCCCAAGTCTGAGAATCCAGGGGTACCTGTGTTTTTCATGCACTTTGTTGATTGTTTCCATGGGCCCCTTCTACCATCAAAGCAAAGATTAAAAACGTGCTTGGTGGGAAAGGAAAGAACGCTGCCAGCCAGCCTGGGCGTGGGCCCTTCCTGCCTCAGTGTCCCGAGCATTTGGGGAATAAAGGGATGTCCCATTCTTTGCAAATCTGTGTTTTACGCCGTGTAGGAAAATGGATTAGCCAAGGGAGGGGTGATTAGGACACGTTAGTAACCTTAGTTCCCAGGGGCCCAGGGCAGATGGCACAACGCAATTGAACTTCCAGTTAGATCTTGCAGCTTACCTATTCACAAGAATCTAGACTCCTGAGCCTTTAATTCAAGTGCTAATCTTGCACATAAGTAACTTCATTTCCCTTATGCCCCTTTGTAAGAAACAAACCACACAAAGCAGGGACCAGAGCAACAGAAGAGTGAGTAAGGTGCCTTGTACGCGGCTGACCCCGGGTTCGATCCCTGGCATCCCATAGAGTCCCCTGAGCACCGTCAGGAGGAAGGCCTGATCACAGAGCCAGGAAGAAGCCCTGAGCACTGCTGGGTGTGGCCCCCAAACCAAATTCCAACAAAACAAAAATTATTGAAAAAATACCAAACCCACCCACCATTCCTTTTTAACTCAAAATAGCCTCAGTGCTATAAAACAGTTAGTAACATAAATGCACCCTTGCCTCAACTTCACCAAAGGGCTGTTGTCCTCTTCCATAAAGGGAAAGAGGTACCCCTTCCCCTCTCCCCTGGAAAAAAAAAAACCCTCTCTGTTGTTTGCTTTGGGACCACAAAGCAAAGGCAGTGGTGTTGGATAACCAGAGGCAGTTCATGAATTTGAACCTTGCATCAGGCCAGGGGATAGTAGAACCTTTGTACCATCTCTGGCCGGGGGAATGCTGTGATCCACAACCGGAGGCCGTCATGGGGCAGATTCCATCCATAGCCAGCTGCTTCCAGCCCACCTGCTGTCCCAAGAGGGCCAGCAGGGGGTGGGAGACTGGGAGGGGGGCGTGGGGGGGCACATTCCCTCTGGCCACAAAGGAATGTGGGACATGTTCCTCCATCTTAGCTGCTCGCTCATGCCCGCTGTGGATGACTATTTCCGTCTGCGGAGCCATTTTCTGATGCTTTCCCTGGGTTCGGGGTGCATGTTGAGAGTGAGATCACAGAATCTTCAGGGCCCAAGGAGTCCGAGCCCTGGAAAATCACCTGGAGGTTCTTTCTTGGGACTTTAGCTTAGATCTCTGGATAAAGGTGGGGTCTGCCAGCCCGAGATTGATTCTCTTTGTAATGAAGCTGCATCTCAGGTTGGGGGAGGCTTATAAACTAATCGGGCTCCTAACTATTTCATCTATTAATTTCAATATCCCCTCTGGCATGACTTTGTCAAAGGGTGCTCCCCCGGTGTAGAAAACCTTTGTTTGCTACATCACATATACCTAATTGTTGAAATTTTTCTATTTCTAAACAAGGGACATCAGACTCTTAGAAAAAATAGTGGTGGTTACTCTACTTTCTTATTTTTTGGAGGGGGGTGGGTGGGAATGATGGATGGTACCGAAAGAAGTATAGGGAAAACTTAAATCCTAACTGCGGAGGTGATTTAAAATGTCGCCCCTACTTTGCGACCTTCTGTGGAGTGAACAAAAAGGGAGATGAGCATTTCAAAACAAAACAAAACTTCTGTCTGGGTTTTGGCTTCTAAGGTCTGGCTTTTGATGACACAGAACAACAGCGGGGTTCAGCAAGGCACCCCGAATGTTCGGGAGGGGCTGAAAAGGTTTCTGCCGCCCCACGAAATGGAATGACTGCTGAAAGTTGTTTTTCTCCGGGCAGGCTGTAATTGGGGGCGGGGGAAAGTTCATGGTCTTGTTCTCTTCTTCGACAACACTCACTGTTGGAAAGCGCCCTTCCCCCCCATTTTAAGTATGTGTGAAATCATTAGAATTCACCATCATTAAAAAGGTTAAAATTGCTTTTACGCTTAAGGGAGGGGTGGGGTACCGAAATGTATTTTCGGTGATCTTTTGTGTTCTTAACCCAGCCCTTAAAAGAATGAACAAAAAAAAAGTATTCCCCCACACCCCGATAATATTTCATAAAAGCTCTTAGTTTGAGAGAACGATGAAGGCTACACTTTTTAATAATCCTGCAGTCCTGTCTCTGGGCTTGTGTTTTTATTATCACCCCTCAGAAAAGATCTGGAGAGGCACACTGGTATTTTTGGGAGGGGCGGGGGCGCTCTCCCTTGCCCCCACCCCTGACGATCGAGGGGTGCATTTTTTAGGAGTTTGAAATGGAACAGTTGCCTTCGGGCAGGGGGGAAGGGAGAGAAGGGGAAAAAAAAGGGAGCGAGACAGAAAAACAACCCGAGACCGCGCCAACCTCAGATGCTCTAGCGCTGACGACTCCAAATTCCTTTGGACGCGCAGGACCAGGGTTTTTTTTTTTTTTTTTTAGTGTGTGTATGTGTGTGTGTGTGTGTGCGTGTTTTCATGCAAGGCGTGGCTGCGCCGAACTCGTGACACCACGCACTGAGGTTCTTTTGTGTGTGCGATTTCCCGGAGAGTGAAAGTTGGCCGCCAAGCGGGGCCCCCGAGACGGCGGAACTTGATGGGCTTGTTAGTTCCAGCCCCGGAGCACCGGGGCGGGAGCCAGCGGGAACCCGGCTGTTCCGATGACTTCATAGGCCCTCGGGGACCGGGCTCGGCCAAGCCGTCGCCCACCCGTTGGGGCCCAGCTGCCCCCCTCCATCATGCGCCCCGGCGCTCCCCACCCCCATGGCGCCCCGCGCGCGCTCCCGCCGCTGCAGGCGGGGCTGGGCAGGGCCCGGCCGGGGTGGCCACGTGGCTGCGCGCCCCGCC